>JAIPMN010010848.1:0-17941 GCA_020650975.1 Apostichopus californicus
GTTATAGAGCTAGTCGTCAGTAGTGGCCGGTTATATTAGTATCGGCCATCAGAGGTTACAGCTAGTCGTCAGTATAGGCCGATTCTCTTAGTATCGGCCATCAGTGGTTAGAGCTAGCTGTTATTATAGAGGCCGATTCTATTAGTATCGGCCATCAGTGGTTATAGAGCTAGTCGTCAGTAGTGGCCGGTTATATTAGTATCGGCCATCAGAGGTTACAGCTAGTCGTCAGTATAGGCCGATTCTCTTAGTATCGGCCATCAGTGGTTTCGAGCTCTCCTATTTTTAGGCTGGATGGATAGTAAAGACATTAACATTTTAGTTTCACTTTACACAACTTGCGAAATGTTTGCGAATGGTCACCGTGGTAGTTAGCTCGCGTCACTGATAATTTAACACCGTCATAGACAAATTAAACAGTAGCTTATACTTAAGCAGTAATACAGACATCATGAAGAATGACGCATTGGTACGTCATTGGAGCGTCGTTGGTATCATAGCAACTCCACTTACATGGATTTTGTTAGCAAAATCGGTTTACGTATGTCTAAACGTTATAAAACAGGCGAAATGAATAATCAAAATATTAATGAATAATAAATCACATATTTTTTTGAATCAATGTGCAACGTTTTGCGTTCTGTACAAGCCTAATTGAGTGTATTTAAATTGAATTTACCTTAGAAGCTACAAGCAGATTATTTACAGATCTGATTTGTACTTTACTGAAGATTGACCCGACCAAGAATAACACAGGGATATTAGCTTCAAAGATTGTATGCACTTAGTAATTAAATACGTGATCGTAAACAGCACGTAGCATTCTGAATGTAACTGGTTATCTTGCTCTCTGTAACAGTTTACATTTCCTAATAACAATCATCACAACCACCAATTATATCGCCATCTTCGTCGCTATCCATCCCAAAAGATATAATTTCATGGCCGTAAATAACGTCCAAAACATGGCCCCATATACGGTATACTCGATAACATTACCCTGCACATATTGATATAATACATACTATTGGTTAAGTTATGTACTTTTGTTTTCAAGTTTGTTACATTTGACGACATTTAATATGGATGAGACTATGAATTAAGCTTTGTGTAAAATTGTTTTCTCTACTAAGTGTACGTTACAGATCACGAGAAGAAAAGTTTTCGAACCCGGTGAATCTGTATTAAGAAATCCCTTTTCCATGATTCTAACATGTTTTGACCAGTCGTTTGTTATATTGTACTGAACCTACAAATAACGTTTATTAGTTTCAGTGGAAAGGAAATTAAAGATTTCTTTGATCACCTGATTATTATATTAAATGATTGGCTTCTGTTCACTTAATTTATAACTTGTTATCAAATAGATTATGTGAAGATCTCTGACTTTTGTGTTTTTAAAGTGTTTTAATGCAACGGCTAAATGCGCATCCGTTTTAGAATTATTCATAAGCTGGTAATTAAAGTAATGGGAAACCTCATCAGCCTTGAGCAAAATATCGAATCGGTCCATCCATTAATCGAGAGAAGTGGCCGAATTTTCTTTCTCCATAAAGACATGGAAAGGTCAATCTGACGACACAGCTTAACCGCCCGTAGGATGTATACTTACCGGGTGTAGGACTGGACATACCCTAACCAGCTACAGGATGTATACTTACAGGGTGTAGGACTGGACATAGCCTAATCACCTGCAGAATATATACTTGTAGGGTGTTGGCGTGGACATAGCCTAACTACTTACAGGAGTTATACTTGTAGGGTGTAGGACTGGACATAGCCTAACCACTTGCAACTTGTAGGATGCAGCATGTAGCCCTGAAGTGTTGTTTACTTTCATAGTCGAGACTACAAAAAGTATTGAGCTTCTTTTTATTGTTTTGTGTTTAATATCTTCCAATCATATATCATTTTCTTTTTATTGTTTTGTGTTTCATATCTGAAAACTCCTTCGGCTATCTAAAAGTCATCAAAAGTATTTGGTGTCACAAGAAACATAAAGTATTTGGTGTCACGAGAAACATGTATGCCTATGCGCATGCGTATACGATGGCGATGCTACAATTGGTGGTTTATAAAAAGTAGATAAAGCAAAGAAAATAAACATTGAAATGTTATCTGCTCCTTAAGTCTACCGAAATCAAACCATGAATTTATGAATTTGTGCAGAAGGAATCAAACAATCGTGTAGGAAACAAAAATGTTTCATTTCAGCCATATTTTTGTAACTACAAAGATATGATATTGGTTAGAATAAGGGATATCCGAGCAGATAAGATTAGTACAAAGCTACATTACAATGCAGAGCACAGCTGAAAGGACGTAAAATAAGGTTTTAAAAATCTGGAAGATCTGGAAGAGTGCGTGGTCACTCTTGCACTGACATAATAATCATAATAATAATAATAATAATAATAATAATAATAATGATAACTAGCCACGCCCCAACTGGTGCTACTGCTTTTTCATATTAGCCCTCAGCATCTCAGGCACACATTCTATCCTAACACACTGAATGAATGTCCATTGAAGTTACGCAAATTTACCTCGCGTATAGTCCAGAAGACCGCCTTTCCCTCGCCCTTGACGCACGACAGAGTTAAGTACATACGACATGCATTAATTCCATCTGGCCACGTGTATGGCAAGCCATGTGGGACAAACACCGCATAATATATCTGCATATTAATTTAAATATATACGCGTATTAATTCGAATATATGCGGGTATAATTATTAGCCAATCATAAGGCTTAAATATATCCGCGTATTAATTCGAATGTATACACGTATTAATTCGAATTCATATGAGGATTAATTCGAATATATTAATTCGAATTAATTCGAAAGCTATCAGACATGCCAGTTGTCTGATTTAATACGTGTATATATTCAAATTAATACGCGTATATATTCGTATTAATTAAGAGGATACATTATGCGGTGTTTGTCCTATATGGCTTGCCATATACGTGATACATAGCATGGTGTAATCTGCTTCTCAGAAGGTTTTCATCTTTAGGCCAAACTAAGCATAAACCAAACCTAAGTTATTGACAATTTTAGTCAAAGTTCCATGGTATGGACCTTGATTGTCATTTTTATAACAACATAACAGAAAATCTCCATTTAGACAACATAATAAAGAGATACCTACGTGTAGATACCACAACTTAGAAGTACTGTTATACTTCAATAATGTAAATACTTTATATCATTATTATATATGTGACACTGAGGTCTTGGGAGCCTCCTTCCCTTCAAGGCTTCACGATTATTATTTTTTGCAATTGGCTTGCATTTTACAACACACGTTCGCCAAGTCGTTTACACTGGCAAGATTTAAAGTTGTATGCTACTAAACTACTTATACAAGGAAGTGTTTATAGTGAGAAAAATGTAGTCTACTACAAAGTTAAAATAGAGATTTGTAAGTGAGAACAATAACAAGGTGAAGTAACTAATTTTGGTTTTTACTGCTAATCCCTCAGTAGGTCCATAAGAAGCACATTTTTACACAATGACAAGGTAAACTAACGCATTCGATCCCAAAGCGGAGTCGTCGGCAAGGCTTGGCGCTTCTGTATAACTCTAATGGAAGCAGAATATTGTTAACGTGAAGTATTGACGTGAATACGTCTTGTCTGGTAAGTTCATCGGTCGCCCCTTTATCGCATACATCGTTAACCATCATGGTTAGCTTTATCACTTCTTTATTCTGACAGTGGATAGATTTGGGCTCTTTACTGCTGGATAAATCACGACTTATTCTTTGTTTACCTTACATGTCAACCTGCGCTCTTGATCTGAGCTTCGAGACAACTTTCTGTTTACAAATGTATAGTATGTATCTCACTCCAACCAGACACTTGAAAGTCTTATTTTACGAGGTGGTTTCTTTCCATGAAATAGGAGATTTGAAGGGATTTTAGATACCCCTGCATCTCGGCGTCATTAACTTAAATTATGAAACTAATGAGAAATTTCGTAACGGAGCTTAAACCGCTCGATAGAAGTAACGTCCTGGAATAATTCTATCATTTTACCTTAGTGAGGTTGAACAGTTCTGGTTCTTTAATATGTGAAAGTCATAACAACTCAAATTTACTCATCAAGTATGATTCCGGTTGACCAAATGAGTCAGCTATACAGTGTTGCCATGGAGATAATATAACTAGTAAAGAAGAAGAATATTTATGTATCAACAGAAGCAATGGCCAAATTGTTTGTCAACATTTTAACGACTCTTAGAAATGATCGTTGTCTTAGGTTGTCGTGCACTACACGGACTATATCACAAACCGTGTTCTTCCGCCGACATTGGCACGATGTTTCACTACTCTAATTCTAAATATATACTGATATATTTAAAATATCGTCATAGAAGTACCTAACATGACATACACAATACCAAGCTGTATGAGCTATCCTATGTACCCACAGCAACGCAAGTATTAGCTTCACGAGCTATCTGGTGTAACCGCAGCTATACAATGATAAGCTATGGGAGCTACCTGATGTAACTCCAACTATACATAAAGATTATCAATACGAGCTAACTGTTGTACCCGCGATATGGGCTACCTGGTGTACCCGCAGCTACGGGATGATTAGCTTCAAGAGCTATCTGGTGTAACCGCAGCTATACAATGATTAGCTATGAGAGCTACCTGATGTAAACCCAGCTATACACAAAGATCAGCGGTACTAGCTACCTGATGTTCCGGTAACTTTGTAATGATTAAGCACAAGAGCTACATCATATACTCGTAGCTACCGTGACGCGATGGTTTGCTATATAGGATTAGCTATGAGAGCTACCAGGTGTAACCATAGAAGTGAAATGATTGAGTAGCTGCAATTCATAGAACAGTGAAACCTGCAGGCACCATTGTGGCATAATTCTCGAGAACTAATGTCTCTAGAATGGAGAAGGTAGAGGAAAAGAGGGCACTATAACAAGTAGCAATTGAACAGTTTATTTTACCAGGAGACGTGGCTGTATCTAGGTACAAAACCGTAGAGCTTATACCTTGATAATTTTGAGCCAGTGAGGATATGTAGAGGATAAGGGACTCGAAATTCGGTGCGGTTGGTGGGAGGGGTGGTAGTTTTTTCTATTCCCATAGGTTCCAGACACCGATTCGGCCATGTCGGACGATTATAAAGGTGCGTATAATCCAACGAAGGATAATTATAATAGTTTGTTTATTAATCCTTTCGAGTCAATAATATACTTCAAACAGCGATGAAGTAGAGCAACCGATACTCATAGTTGGTACAGTAACTACTGTTCATGTCCTGTAACACATGTTACCATGATACAGTCAATATGTTTACCAGCAACTAACTGATAAATCTAGAATCTAGAATGGCTAATTTATCGGTGAGTTGATGGTTGGACAAACAGTCAGTATAGGTTTACCAGTAACTAACTGATATCTGTAGAATCAAGAATGGCTAATATATCAGTAAGTTGATGGTTGGACATACAGTCAATAGGTTTACCAGTTACTAACTGATATCTATTTCATTAAATTGGCATGTATGTATATATGGTCTTATTAAGTGGTAGTGTGCGAGGCGGGACTGAGACTATTGAATGGGAATATGAAACTATTGAACATCAAACAATATGAGGATATCAGCAGTGGGGCAGAAATTGAACGGCAAGTAATTGAGAATCTAAATACAGAACAAAGTAATCAAAGACCAACCTGCAGCATGCAGTATGTCTTAGGTCTTATATATGCTTACATGAAATGCTCAATTTTACGTTCAATTTCAGAGTATGTTTATACAAACACGTCATTTGCGAAGTAATTTGCATCGAAAACAAGGTTCGTGCGAACTGGTAGAAAGGACAGATAGTATAAAATCGTCTACAAGGTAAGAAGTGTCGATAATCACGTGTCCGATGATTATACTCTGATAAATGAAGGAGTAAATAAAACAAGTTCCTGTAAAATAGAAATCAATAGGTTCCTGATGAATAACTACAGTAACACGCCAAGTACTATGAATATTCATTGCTTGGCATGAGTATTTAATCTATTATTAGACTAAAATAATCCGGCTTTAATGAGATATCTTTTAAAATTTACTTTAATCTCGTGGTTCGATCACATGGTTATCATTGTTAGCAAAATAACATTTTGAAAGGATGGGTGGAATGAATAGGAGTGAGTAAACGTATCAAACATAGGAATGAATATAAAAATGAATAACTTGATACAGAACGTTGTCTTTACATTCGGTGTTATGTAGTCGAATAAATCATATACTAACAGTTATGTACCCCTGTCATGATTTAATATTCATGTTTGTGACGTAATTGATATGTGTGGATGCAACATTTTCGAATGAATAGGTTCATCTGCAGTCCCCATACGTGTTCAAATTTCAGTCTCATCGTAAGTTCACTTTTGACTAAATTCTAAATAAATCGATACATGCTTTTACCATTCACGAGATCACGTTTCTTTTAAATCGGAATCAGTTCGTGTAAAAGGTATCACATGTCCGGACAGTCACCATGATGTTACGCCTCGTGTGTCCCTTAGATACCCTGTCAGTATGACGTCAGTGGAATCGATGCGCGCATATTTTATTTACGCTCTGAATGACTTGAGAGTGTAAAGTCTAAATGCTGCAGTGTTTTCGGCAGTCTGCATGGGCATTAATTGATCTATTCTGCAGTTAAGTACGAACCATGATGAATTATTGTTCAAATATAGTATTTTGTCGAGAAATATGATCCATTGTTTGCATCTACAATTTTAAAAATAATTCTACCCCTGTGTATGAAGTAGCCTAAGGTCACCGTATCCTCGTTTCCCATCAAAATATTAATCTTCCTGATATTTGAAACAATTTTTATCTTGGGATTCGGTGCAAGAAGAGTCCTTTATGTTTCGCCCTGAGCATGCGCACGTGTACATGTATTTACGTGTTGTCTTAAAATAGAAATCAAAAAGCACACTGGGTGCCTAGATAATCCAACAGGGGAGTCTTGGCAGCTCCCTGATCCAACACAGACGGGAAGAATGCAAATTTCAACCTTGTAAACGGAAAAAATACGATTTTTTTAACAACAAGAAACACAGAACACTTTTAGCTCAATTTGATTACCCATCGATGGCCTTGTAGATAAGCACAGCGGGTTGCTGTAGGAGGAATTGAATACAAAAGGCAAATAGCTACTTGCGTCATTCATGACGTCATAACACATGCAGTGAATTCTTAAATAGCCAACTGTATCAATAAACGACAAGAGAGGCATTAATGAAGGGTTTGACTGCCTGCGCGGTTAAGCTTTGTAATGATAAAGACATCTACCGCAGACAGCCATGGAAGGGAAGCCATGCGGCAGCGGTCGTTTACCACCAACCTGATTAACGAATACATCACAAAGTACGAAAGGAACATAAGATATTCATGAGCAATGGGCGCATAAAATTCTCTAATAAATCTTCAGCTAACGTATAGATCTTATCATATCATCTCAACCAATCATTTACTTTAGTAGATAAGAACTTAATATCAACTTATATTGATTTATTAAACGAATTACTCAAATTAGTCAAATTTCCGTTACGTTATGAGAAGTGCTAGTCTTTCTTTAGAATTGGAAATTAGTAGGTTGATTCCTCTGACGTCAAAAGGATAAATGTCGCTAGAATCAGGAATAAAATCACAATAATTGTGTTATGGCATCAACAACTCAGACTTCAGTAACAATGAGAGCATGGAGCCATTGCTATACATAGCTAAGCCTATATAATAAATCTCGAAGAATATAAACAATAGCAATAGCTTATTATTCAACTCAGTTTGATTTTATGAGACAATTTACAAGACAATAAAACAAGAGATTTCGTCTACATGTCACTACCGTACACTAATATGTCAGCTAGGCAATGTAATAAATATGTAATGATATAACATGATTATGTTTGCTTTTACTTAGCGTCAAGTTTGTCAGGGCAACACTTCTATGTGTCAATTACGACAAGAAAACCACGTGAAGCATGGCCTTCAACCACTCACTGAGATCAACCCTTCCGTGGACCTCTGTCAACGGTTCTTGAAGAAAAAGCATTATCTTTAAAGATGACTGCGAGGTATACGTCCTGAACAATGTCCGAGAGCTATGTCATAGTAAGATATTTTAAAAGAGCAATATGTCATTACGTTAGGTAACTAAGCCTAGCCATATATTTACTGCAAAGTTTTCATTTAGTACCTTCACTTACTTTGCTTGTAATGTAATTTGCATGTATTTAATGCAAGGTTATGAAAATCATTATTAAATCCATCAAATTTAATTCGGACTAAATTCTATAGCTGACGGTACAGTAACACGTAGCAAGCTATGTCTGAACCTTCCAGAAAGCCTCTTCGGTATTCCTTAAGCTAGGGATGTGCTGCCTCTTGTCTACATTTTGTCGATCACGGCTGTACTTCCTATTTGTCCTCAGGTAGTTTTCAAGTATCACTTGAGATGCATTCTACACTAATTCAGCTGGAAATATTAGCAATTAAGCGCTCGTTTAGTACGTCTTGCTCTCCAGATAATTGTCAACATTAAAGGGATTTTTTCAGGACTTGGAGCAACTCGTTTAAAGAAAAGAATTTAATTATTATTCCCATGAGCATTAAGGCCAACCAAAGGAGAAGAGAGACTATGGGAGTTTCCCGTTCAAGCATCTGTCTTCATTTTTAAAATGAAGAAACGAAATCATTTTAACTCTGCTTTAGAAAGTAATACGAGTTTTACAAAATCATCGAGCAAGATGGAAAGAAACCTTCCTATAGACCTTAGGTTGAAGGTTTGAAACGACCATAGGCTTGCTCAACGGCTGAGGAACACTCGATTCAAAGAGAGTATTTGAATAGTTTGTTTGTTCGAGGTGCTGTTTCCTCCACCTAAAGGTTGTTCTCACCGGTTCTAAAGTAATTGCAAACATTAACAAAGACAAGGAGACTTTTGAAAGTTCCCTCTGTCAATTCTTCTTTTCATTTGTTTTTGAGTGCAATTATTAATGACAGCGACACCTATAGGTACTCAATGAAACCTGTTAGCGATCATTGGCATTTATTTGTTATAGTGCATATATAGTATAGCATAGTGGAGGATGAAAACAACCTTTAAGCTTGATAATTTTACAGCCATGTATTAACGAACCCGTTTGATGTTGTCTATCATGTTAGAGTTACATTTGTAAGTAGTTAGTGAGATCTGCAAACCCTAGTGTAAAGGCTAGTTGATTAAATACCCTATATAATGAAAGGTATAGTGTATTAAATTCCCTAGTGTAAGGGAATTACACTTTATAAAGGGAAGTTGTTATTCGCACATACGTCTACTGATCCTACAATAAAAATACTACTCCTTATAGAGCTTCCTTATAGAACACAGCCAACATTAATTGCAGAAAGAGAACAACTTATCCTAAAAGTGGCAAGGCCCATACCCCTTCCTACACCTTCTGTTCCCACTCCCTGCCCTGCCCTGCTTTGCCCTGCATCACTACTGCGCGCAATCCCCACTGCTTTCTCACAAATATGAAAATAAAGTTTTAGTACTTGTGAAGTATAAACTTTAGTTGAAATCAAATGAAGTGGCTGGATAGTGTAGACTATTACCTGAATAGCCTTATAAACTATGTCGAGTCTGTTATGCGAGTCTTCTAAGATGTTGTCGATGTTCGTGAAGACATTTCTCAAGATCCCTTGTACACATACTTGCAGTGAGATGTACGCGTTTGGCCGAGGCTTATAGTTATACGCAGAATAAAGCAGTGGGAATAAATCAAATCGCCATTTAATGGTCTAGTACTACCGTATGTGATTCAGTTAAACGGGAAATTGTTGTCGAATAAAAGCTAGTCGAAGAATTTGATAAAGTATTAATAATTTGTCAAAGGAACGAGTAAACCTTGTTGTGTTTTATCGAATTAATAATATTAGTATTATATACCATATAATAATTAAAAATTAATAATTAATTAATACAATTATGGAAACTGTCGTCCAAGCTTACATTCTAGTTTATTAGCAGAACAATTGAGTAAGTTACTCCCATCACAACAGTATTTTATTGTCAAGTATATAAGGATATTAATCAGCCCCTTAGCCAGTTTTAACACAGTGAGCATTGGTCAGCTCCTTAACGAGGAAAGAAACAGGAGAAAGATGATTGGTTGTTAGCCGACTCAATCTGATTGGTTGTTAGCCGACTCAATCTGTAGTAGAGATGATAGATGACAGTGAATCTGTTAATATTCTAAATATCCCTGTCGACATTATATCAATTAGATACCCTGTTCATAGCCGTTTTCAAATTTCTTACTCAGTATAAAACAGGGTGTTTACAAGGTATAAACAGGGTGTTTACAAGGTATAAACAAGGTGTTTAACAATACAGGCAACCACGTATCACATAACCAATACAGTTACAAATTCCATTAACACAGCAGCACTCGATGCACCCTGTACATATAGTTCAAAGCTCGACCGATAATTGGGTACATTAGTTTTAGTAGTATAATATTAACTGGAGTTTTATTTCGATATGTTATCAATAATGCATATATGAAACAGTTATTCCCTGCACTGGACTATAGGGAGGTCATGTGATGAGGAAGGTCACGTGCAGAATCTGTTGCTGAAATGGCTCATAACGAGACATCCACGGTGAGGAATTTAATGTCCGGATGTTAAAAGTGCCTTTAGCAGGGTTCATAGAACAACATTTTTGAAATCAATCTTCCCGTGTTGCATCTTGACGATAGTTTTCTTCTCTTTCGGCTTCCGAAGTCATTTTCAGAAATGCAAAGGTTGCGAATAGCACTGCCGAACACTACGTGACCTGTCGCATTGCGAAGATGTCAATGCCTTTCGTCGTCTGCAAGTTCTGCTGGGAGTCTCTTATGTTTTATCAATCTTAATTATTACCAACTGACCAAGCTTTAATGCTGGAAAATGGTTTTCTGCTCTTTCGGCCTCCGAAGTCATCTTCAGAAATGCAAATGTTGCGGATAGCACTGTTGGCCACTTCTTGACCTATCGCACTGCGAAGATGTCCATGCCCATGTTCCAACATTAGGTTCTGACTGCCATGCATGAGCGCCGGAAGAGTACTTATACTGTTTGCGTCGTCTGCGGGTTCCGCTGGGAAACTCTTATGTTTTATCGATCTTAATTGTGCCCAACTGACCACGCTATACTGCTGGAAATGTAGGAAAATGCCTGGAAACTTAATTGAATAATATAAGTTACAGAAGAGCGGGGAGGAGGGGTGGGCAATGGAGCCTCGGGGGCATACAGAGGACACGCTTGCAAGCTCCCCTGTCCACACGCCCTCCGGCCTCTCTGCCCCCTGCCCCCTCCTCTTCCGGTGTGAAAATAAAGTGTGAACAAATATATTTATAAATGAAAAGTACCGTACCATTTTTACGATTGTTTACATTTTACTCTGTTTTTTCTTGGCTGTCCTTCTATATTAAAACATTAAATAATGAAGTAATATAATTCATAAAACGAAATACACAGAGGATTATTTCCCTCTGCATTGTTTTTTTCAGGCAATTGTTTGCTTTGCCCCTCAAGTTTGTACCTGCTCCCCACCATCACTTTTTGCATGTGAAATTATTCATCACCGTAGACAACCCTGGAGCGCGAACGACTTAAAATACAAATTTGGCAAGGAGTGTTTAATTTAGGAAGCTGAATATAGACTTAGGTATGTCATAGTAAGAAATAATGATATGGATATGGGCACATGGGCCGCTGTTATAGGACCCTCACTTGTAACAACAACAAGCAGGCCAGTATCAAATGATCAATTAATTTAATGTATTGAGGTTTACTGTTTACACCTTGAAATTCTTGAAATAACATATAGGAAAGACAAATTTCTCGTAGTTTACCTAATATGACAAACATAATTTATTTTGAACTCTGTTTTGGCATTTCGATTGGTGCAATGTCAGTCACGTGGTTTGCAGTTGCCCCTTATTGACTTTTTTTGCATACTTAAATTATGTAACTAATTGCCTTTAGTGAAAAAGACGTTATTTATTAAAAGATAAATTTTTTGTTAGTTTGGTTATTTTATTTAATCATAAGTTAATAACAGTTAAATTCCTAATAATTTATTGAATTCTATTAATGTTTCAGGTTCTTGCTCGCAACACTGGCAAACTCGTGAGAAACAGTCATTGGGGCATTTCATAAATTCTATGGCTTGAAATGGAGTTATTTCATTTAAGCTATAGAAATATCTTCAAGATATCATATTTGTTTCTCCCATCCTTTCTTATTTAGGATCGAACCCCACCCGCACACCCCCCCCCCCCCTCTTCACACACACACACTTCTTAAGCCTGACTAATTTTGTTGAAATTTATAACAAATTCAGTTCGGGTTATGGCGTGAGCCATAAACGCACTAAGAGTAATTACAATGTGCTCTCATCTGAGGAATGGCTCAAGTGTAATTAAGGATCGTGATCTCTCATGTTTCTGCTGATAAAGCAAGAGTATAGTGTTAGGTTGCTAAGCAACCATTGAGTCTTAACATGGTACCGTCCTATGAGTATATAGCCTCTGTAATAACATAACCAAACATTAATCATAAACCTGGTATACCGTCCTATGGGTATATAGCCATATGTAAAAACATAACCAAACATTAAGCACAAACCTGGTATCGTCATATGGGTATATAGCCTTTGTAATAACATAACCAAACCTAACCAAATATTACCAACATACCTTGCATAACCAAGCACAAAACCTGGTACCGTCCTATGTGTATATAGCCCATACAATAACATAACCAAAACATTAATCACAAACCTGGTACCGTCCTATGTGTTTATAGCCTATGTAATTACATAACTAAACATTAAGTACAATTTTGGTACCGTCATAATTTTATGTATAGAATAATAATGAACAGAATATGACTTACCTGATTCTTATTAAAAACCGACGTTAATTTTACTCGATGCCGTCGATTAATCTGTATAACTGACATACCAGACTTCAGTGAAACATGAAACTACCAAACCCGACTCAAAACAAGAAAAGCAGCTGTAATGTTATTTCAAAACGATATGATGTGTGCGCAATTGTTTAAAATATTATTTAATAATTTTAATGTGCCTCGTATTTAGAAAAATTTGTTTTACATATTTTTACACCGTGATAGCATGATTGCCCCTCCCCAATTTCAATGTTCGATCCGGTTCTAAATCACGAGAATAATCAAAGCTGCATGCTATAAAAGAATGTCTCAAAGTAAGTAGGCCTGAGGTTCGATCCTAGCAGGATCTTATTCAGGGCTACAGGATCTTATTCAGAGGCTTAAGAAGATCCTGCTAGGATCGAAACGCCAGGCCCTCTAGATTTACACATTCTCTTACACGGGCTCTTTAGTGGATAAGCAGTTTCCTAACAATTTTGTTGTTGTTGCTATAAAACCAGTAATAACCATTAATATGCTCCATTATCATGACAATCAAACTCTTGGTTTATCTGGTAACAATTAAATACATTAATAGTGATATGTTTGTTGAATTAGGGTTAGAAGAAGACCTTACATATTACCGGTACATATACAAGAAAGTGAATAGAATTGGACAATATTAAAATTTGACTGTTTATGCAAGCCAAACTCCTTTAATGTCATCCCAAACAAGACGACGGCCATTTTATTTTAATTCTGTGAGTGGATTTGCCTGATGGATTGATAAAAATATCGCAAAAATCACGAAACCAATAGCCGTAATTTATAACATGACATGATCTACGTAATTTCACGTGCAACGTACTTAGTAGCCATCTTTGGCAAGAAATAAGTTTAAATCATTTAAGAGATAGCCCGGTGCATGCAGTTGATTGTCAAATCAAAATCCTCTTAAACTAACCACATCCTCTCAGCATGTGGGAAGATTTGAATTTTTAAACTTTGGCAATGTTTTATGCATGCATCTTGCAACATGGTAATTGAGATGAAGATGTTTGTGGTTTTCGCATCACGGATCACCTGCTGTTATCCACCCCCTGAGTGAAACGAGGGCTTAGCCAGTTGAAAGACGACTTAAAAGAAGACACAAATAATGGTTGTTGACGGTTACGGAACTCTGATATTAGTCCACGTTGTACTTTTATAATACCGCTTTACAAGTTTTGATAAATTTAATCTTTAAACATCTGAGGGTCATAAATGAAAGTGGCTGGACTCCCTAGTCTAACACACATACTTTTTTTTGTCAGCTGCTCGGATGAAACACTAAACCCAGTAGGGAAACAAAGTCTTTTATGAGCTCAAATAACATGTTTTCAATGTATCGTCATTATGTCAAGAGCAGATGGTGTTGAATGCCGTTAACTGGTTCTTTGATGTTCATAAGTAAAAATGTTTTGGTAGAATTATTACGGTGAGATTAATAGAACAATTGATTAACGTTAGCATTTTACCCTGCACTGAGGAGCCGATGTCGTCATCAATTTAGCTTTAAACGGAACATTCCAGAGATTTAAAATATGTTAAAATTGAATATCTTGAACACAAGAATGGATAAATAAACAATATAAGCATTTTTGTTATGTACTATTAAACATCAAGGTTAAAATTCTGTCGTAGTTCATCTTTAATAAAGGTTACATTTAATCAACGATATCTCGAGTTACTCGAAGGTATTGAGTCTAGCAATGATTAATATGTTTCTCTTCAGTTTAAGAGCTACAGTCTGCTACCGGAATATCTCTTTAATCACGATCTGCCATTAAGTGCAGCCGTATATAGGCTGTGTGTCAGTGTGTGTTATAGGCGCAGACGAACTGACATCTTTAGTACTCTTATCTTGGGGTTTCATGGATTTTATTAGGTTGTTTTTGTGATGCTTTTAATTTCATATTTATTGTGCACATCAATATGTGTTGATGTGATTTGTATGTTACACTAATTCATTAGATACTTGCGTGCTTCTTGGGTGATCAAGATTTTATTTATTCCACTTGTAATGTAATTTACTAATGAAATCATTTTAACCAATTTGACAGAGATTATGAGATGTTATTTCTCAACCTTCATCTTTGAAAGTGGATCATTCTTTCCCACAATTCCAGTGAAGTTCCTCCCTTAGCAACAGACTGCCTCAAGTAAAGAGCAGACTACATTTATATTATCCCTTTAAGAGTCTTAAAGAACTCGGCTCGCCACTTATTAATCCCTTTGCAAGATGATAAATCACACCTCTCCTAAAATCTAGAACACCGTACTGCATAAATTGCTTTCGAGTTAAGTACTTTGGGCGACCTACTTTATCTACCCCCGACTTTTTGACCCGAAAATCTCTTCAAAATATTAAAACAAGAAAAGAAGTGAAGGAGTGTTGGATGGGTACCCGTGTATGCGTAGCTTCATAGTTACCATAGCAATCCATCATACGAGGCAGGGTAATCCAACTAATTGCGCCTATGTTTCAGGCTTGCCCTACCAAAATGAGACCTTTTACAGATTTCCAAATTTCCAAACGGTTCAATTTTGATAGGGCATGGATTTATTCGACGTGCTGGTATGAGCTACCTGGGATTTAAAGGTTCTTAAGTACAGAACAGAGATCAACCGGTTGATTAAAGAAAGTTGATATTACGTTATTAATGTGAGAGAGACTTGCCGCCTATAGTCATAAAATGAAAAAAATATATCCTGTCGCGGAGAATCAAGATCTGCTTTGTGCCTCGATATGGTAATCAAGTCTGGACGCGACAGAAGTTTTCGGAAAGTGAAATATTAGTCTCTATTCGGAGAGAGACATGTTTACAAAAATGTAAGTGAAATTTCACATTTCATATCAACGTGCAAACTCTTACATGAGCATGTTACACTTACACGTCAGAATATCAAGTCATGTATGTACAAGCATGCTTGTGATACTACTGAAGCACAATGATTGGGGGTGCACATCACATATATTTCTAAAACTAATGATAGAGATGTATACACGACCCATGAGACTGTATTCGTCTTTCCAATAACAATGAATAACAAGTTTATATTCAACTGAACAAATATCACAGCATACTGATTTGATCATTGGCATGACAACGACGTACATATTTAATTTTCTCTTTTTATAAAACGTTTGGTTCTCAGCTCAACTTAAATACTTTACGTTCGTCTTCAGTACGTGAGTGAACGAACTACACAAAATGCATCGCAAGTTTGTCATGAGATGACCATCACAAACCGCCTATAGGCATACAATACTTTCACGGTAGATGCTTAACAAAGTTGACGTTGTGGGATATCAACTCAACATTACAATTTTGGCCTAAAAATATGACATTTGTGCAATTGCATCATTGAGAAAATGTCAGCTCCCTGGAGTAAATTGGGATAATAAAGTTAATCCCACGATGGTTGCGAAAATAAGTTTTATTACACATATATCGCACAGCGCTAGAATAAAGTGAACGCTATACGCTTCAGGAAGAAATTTATCATCGAACCAAAGTAAAAATAAAATCAAAGAAAGCATTATGGTAAGTCACTTTAACTTGTCATGTTATAAAATGTTTGAAATGACATAAACTCTACAAGTCTCTCTATTTTTTTTTTTGGGCCTTTTTTTTATCTTCACGTGAAATTTAAAACCAGAAATTGTAGTTGTCGCGATTGCTCGGGATGACTTGATAGCTTTTTGTTTCTCTCATGGGAGGGGCATTCAAATTAAGACGGAAAGATTTACAATTTTGAGACTTCTTGACGCAAAACTCTTTTCACTCCCGGAAAGACTGAAGATAATAAAACAGGAAGAGTAGGTTTTGATTATTTCTCCTGCGTCACTATATTACTAGGAGGTAATGGTACCATCTAAATTGTTATGATATATTCTTGGTTTTATAGAAGTATTACAGTTTATACCGAACGTTCCGTACATCTCAATGTACATGTGCTGTCTCGGAAGTAGTAAGACTACCTCAACTTTCAACTGGTCAAGAGCCACTGTCACGATGCTTTAATAATATCCAATATATAGGCTCATTTACATAATAAATAAACAAATACTCTTCTATGGAGATCAGTTTTAGCTACGGGATCATCTACATAATAAATAGACAAATACTCTCTATGGAGATCAGTTTCAGCTACAGGCTCATCTACATACTAAATATACAAATACTCCTCTATGGAGATCAGTTTTAGCTACAGGCTCATCTACATAATAAATATACAAATACTCCTCTATGGAGATCAGTTTTAGCTACAGGCTCATCTACATACTAAATATACAAATACTCCTCTATGGAGATCAGTTTTAGCTACGTTTAAATTAGATTCTGATGAGTTTTTCGTTCTCCACTGTTCCTTTTACTTAGCTTTACTCTGCGTATTCTACTTTGCCCTTTGAATTTGAAGCTCTTACGAAATTATCAAATCGATCAGTTGCACTTCTTTAAAAGTAAACATTTTAGAAATCAACAATAAACGAGGAAGTGAAGACTGAAGTGACACCTGTAACCGACTATCCTTACCCACCATGGTATGTGACACCCCGTACCGACTATCCCTAACCACCATGGTATAGTGACTCCCAGTAACCGACAATCCTTACCCACCATGGTATGTGACACCCCGTAACCGACTATCCCTAACCACCATGGTATAGTGACTCCCAGTAACCGACAATCCTTACCCACCATGGTATGTGACACCCCGTAACCGACTATCCCAAACCACCATGGTATGTGACACCCCGTAACCGACAATCCTTACCCACCATGGTATGTGACACCCCGTAACCGGCAATCCTTACCCACCATGGTATGTGACACCCCGTAACCGGCAATCCCTACCCACCATGGTATAGTGACACCCCTTAACCGACAATCCTTACCCACCATGGTATGTGACACCCCTTAACC
>JAIPMN010010849.1:3958-19113 GCA_020650975.1 Apostichopus californicus
GGGGGGGGGGGGAGGACTGCCATGTGTAATGTGTGTTGTGAACTATCAGAACTCTTAATGTAAAAACATTCATGAGTTGTACTAATGAGATACTGTTAATTTTGGTTCCTCCTTTTATATGCAGTTGACATCTTGCTGAAGGCTACAGGCGATGCTCCAATTTTGAAGAGGAAAAAGTGGGCTGTGCCTGGAGACAGGAACATAAGTGGCATCATTGACTTTCTGAAGAAATATCTACGCTGTCAGCCATCAGAATCTGTGGTATGAATGAATTACACGTACTGACATACTGAATCGAGAGAAGAGCTGGAAAAAGCATTTGGGGGGGGGGGGGTTCTGTTCAATGACATTTTTGATTACATGCTTTAGACATGCAAGTAACTATGTGGTCATGTTGGCACCATGTGTATGGCT
The DNA here is from genome assembly GCA_020650975.1 of Apostichopus californicus. NCBI lineage: Eukaryota > Metazoa > Echinodermata > Holothuroidea > Aspidochirotida > Stichopodidae > Apostichopus > Apostichopus californicus. The sequence continues at coordinate 4,373 of JAIPMN010010849.1, forward strand.
GTGTGTGTGTTTGTACAATTGTCTGTGATGCCCCCTCTGGTGAACAGGATGTCCAAAGACATGGAATGGTGCCAAATGTTGTACTTAACATGCAGCTTTAACAGTCCTTGTTGTGTTTAGTGGGGCAAAGAGATCAGCTCAATTCGAGACTGTGTGAAAATCTTACAAAAAACGTATTTCCCATGAACCTGAACTTGGACAAAGTTTATTTGTATGAGAACATTGTTTAGATGATATTGATGTGTAAGACATTAACGGATGGCTGGTAAAGCTGATAAAATGCAGTGTGATGAAATTTTAGTACTCAATCCTTGTTATGTACCGATACAAATCTGGTCATGTTCCAGTCTGATGTTTGCAAACATGACTTGCTTAAAAGAAGTAAAAAAAAATTGCCATACCCGAGAAGAGGATCAACTTACATTCGATATGATATCATTTCAGAAATATTTCGGTCACATCCAGATCATTCTGGACATTGAAAGCTGTAAAAGGATTTATTCTCGTGAATAGTTATGCCAAGTCTATGTGATATATATTAACATAAACATAGACATATATTGTGTAAATCAACCAGATCACAGATCAAGTTCCCTCTAATCAAACTTTAACCTAACATTGAGTACCTACAGATGCTTACTCATTTGAAATTGCAGTCAGAGAATGATAAACCTATTTATGTAGAGAGTGTCATTGCTAACAGGAATATATATTGCTGAGTTGGTCCAAAGCCACGTTAGCCTGTCACAGAGGCAGATTATGTGGAATCATTGTGGGTACTATTTTGACCTATCTTCCGTGCATATCAATAGTTTGTTCATGTAGCTCTGTATGCAACACCACACTGACTTGTGTATTTTGCTGCCATTATTTATCAACTGTCTTTTTTTCCCTTACAGTTTCTGTACGTGCAACAGACTTTCTCACCATCACCCGACCAACAGATAAGCAATTTATATGAGGTAGCGTAGTTTAACTTGTTATGTCATATTCTGTCTTGCATGCATGGCACTAACATCATAACAACTCATTTTTACCTCAAAAACAAGAGTTTTGTTGGCTCAACTGAACTTGATGATCATGACTAACAACTGCACGACTGATAAGCACACACAACATCTGATAGGTCACATGTAAAATTACTTACCCATGATTGGTTAATTTCTTTAAGACTGGATGGTGTTTGTCGTGAACGGCAGCACACTACATGTTCGGTTTCCTCAACTGAAGCCGACGTGACTTAGAGCTGTCAAAATCTTGATCAGCCAACAGTCGAGTTGTTTTGGGTCGTGATCATTCGGGCAGTGTGCGGCTTAACATGAGATAACCCTTCTATAACTCAAGTGGACTATGTAGATGGTCTGTGATTTCATTTGGCCATTTGTTCTTCAAATCTCTACTAAGGCTATTACAATCTTCTTGTTGAAATATGATTCCAAAATGACACTTTCTGTTCAAAAGGGGTTCATAATGATCTGAATTAACATCATAATTCACCAGTACATGTTACTTTATCAGCTTCGCAATGTTACACCTGATGTTCATACTTTGAATTGTACATTCACCCTCTCTACTAGCTTTTGTTCAGGTTCCACATTAAACAAACACACATTATAACTTAAAAGGTGTCAAGCTCCCTGAAAAGTTACATTTCAAAAATATGTAAAACTGTAACAGTTGGACCTACCTATGCAATTATATTTTTAGTCTGTAACATTCAACCTAACCTAGATATGAACCAAAGTACAGTATCCTGTTGTTATGCTTTTAAAAACAAAAACCGCTGATTCAAACTAGTCAAAAAGCTTGCAATGCATGATGGTGATAAACGTTTGCACGTAGGTGATCATCTTGATTCGTGGTAGCGTAAAGTGGAGGTAATAGTGATATCGCAGCCGATTTACGTCAAAACATTTACAGATTGAGTAACATACATATAAAGATGATGCATTCAGTTTTCATCTTTAGAAATGTCACTTTTCCGTGGTTGTTGACAGTTATAGTGGTTTAAAATTTTGACCATTGGTAACCACATTTGATATCCATCTACCTTGAATGCTCTATATATGGATATCCATCTCGGCATCTACCTTTAATCCTCTATATATTCTGCCTTTCTCACAACAGTGCTATGGAAGTGATGGTAAACTGGTCCTACACTACTGCAAAAGCGAAGCCTGGGGATGACGGACGAAGCCATCTATCTTTTAAGATGAGGTTTGCTGATGAGAATAAATGCAGTCACGGACCTGACAAGAGAGATCTGCATGAACGAGAGGATGACTCAAACGGATGAGAGATATACTGTTGGAGGAAAGTAATCCGATGTTAACTGTTTGCCAAAGTGGAAGGACCAAAAGCAAGAAAACAGGACAGCCAGGATTTAAGATAGATATTACCAAGAATTTGACTTACGAGCTGGTTGTGTAGCAACCATTCTGTACTTTCCACAGGATTCACTGATCAGTATGTAGCAATGCTTACAAAGCATTTCCTTCTCTCTGGAGAAAGGTTTAGCAAAATTATTAGTCTATGATAACAGTAACAACTTTACCAAACCATCTCGTAAACAGTAACAGTTATAACATTACATGAGAGTGATGTTAGGAATGAGTGCAAGTATGTGTTGCAATGCTGAGGCATATATTAGTGAACAGTTTTCTATATAGTTTGGAGGGAGGGGGGGGGGCGGGGTAGGGGGACATACTGATGACCTTTAACACCCATCCCACAAAAACCATTCAATTCACTACGGTACATGGACAGGAGAGGGCTTTGCACGCAGGATTGAAAAACACCTACCATGCCGTTATCCTGGAGGAGGAAGAAACCAAGCAATGAGGATGAGTTTCATGGAAGCTCATGTTAATGGAAAAAATGTGCACAGATATCTTAAATGCATAGATTGCTATAATGCCACTATACATTTAATTGTCGTTTCTGATATTTGTCTGTGTATTAGACACAGATGAACGTTTCTTTATGAAATTATTATTACACAGCTACAAGTAAGCTCAACCATCAATGTTTGTTTAGTGCTGTCTTATTACAGAGATGATTCATCTTTGCTCTTTTTTTTTCTACCACTGAAAGTGAGTGTAGCAAACTTCCTTCATAATTGCAAGTATCATCGTAAACAGGGGTTGCTTTAGTGTACACTATTTCTCACAGATGCTTTAAGGGATTCTCAACTTGTGACTTTATACTCGATGAACATTCTTACTCTTCGGCCAATGTTTATGTTATACTTTTCAATTTTCATCAAGGAGACTACTTCAAGCTTCAAACTCAAATTTTTTACCTATTGTGGAGTAAGTTACATGCCATGGTAACAGAAAGTACTTCAGAAGGATTTGGTAACAGTAACATGTTTGTTAAAGTAGACAAATTATTCTGCAGACAGATAAAATGCCTGAGGATTTTGATATATGACAAAGCCGATAAGATTGCTATGTCGATGTTAACATCCTGGGGCGGAAGTAAATCATTAAGTCTGTGGTCAGTGAAAGCCATCAATTACCAAAATATGGAAACATTTTTCGTTCAAGTTGTACCAAGAGTAAGGCTGGTAGTTAAAAACTTGAAGCAATATAACATAGCATTCTTTCATAATGAGAAAGTCATAAAAACACTGAAATTGAAAGTTTACAACAAAAATCTTTATTATGATATACACATACAATTTAGTCAAAGAAGGCTCTGGTAGAAATTGTGACAACTTTTTTTTAGTCTTATTCGTATTATCTTTTTGTAATGCTCGACTCTTTGTGGAATGTGAAAAATAAATAAATAAATGATCGCTACTACAGCAATGAGTTCAAGTTATCATTAAGCTGATCTTACATTTTTAGATTGTAATATTTGGTAGGAAAGCTGTACATATGTAGCATAGAGTAAAACACTACTGTTTGTGCAAGAAATGAAATAAAACAAGATTTGACAAAACATAGGAATATAACATTATTCTAAAAGGTGTTGTTTTTGAAGACCCCAAGGACCAAAGGGTAGTATGTGGGAAGCTGTAGATTGTGTCAAAATCAATATTGTTTATTGGCAAATGGGAGAGGGAGGGTGGAGGGGGGGGGGTTGTATGGGATAACAAAGAGTGGGAAGTTTTTACCAAATCAACTGAGTATTACAGATTTTGAAAGTTTTATCAAACCTGCTGAATATTACTCAAAATGAGATTGCAAATTGATCAAAAAGTGACACTCTCCAAGGATTTTGCAACAAGTGAACATTAAATCATAAGTAATGAACAAACCCATTTTGACAATGTTTTTCGTATCATATTATACTATGTAGTTTTAATCACTTACAAAAACCAGACTCCTAAAGACTCAAAACTTGGGAATTTCCCTGCATTATTTGAAATGAAACTTGACAAGCAAAATCTTAAAATGTACTTCGTTATGAGATTTTGGGTTTGGAGCATCAAGAAATCAACAAAATCAACAGAACAAGCTGCTCTGTGCTTTTTAGAAGACATTGGTGAAATTGGTTAAAACTCACATATTTTATATGATTTGATGCTGTCAGAAAAGTATGACAAAGAAAAAAGGCACAACTTTTCTTAAACTGGCTATCTTATGGTATTAAATTCTTTATTGAACACGAGACAATGCTTCAAGGTGTTTCTGGTAGAAAAAATAGAAATGGAATGGCTCAAAGTGGACGGACGTTCAGATACATGGAAGGCTATCACTGTTTGTTAAATTGTTATGAAGATAAAAGGCAATTTATGACCCTTTCCCAAACTGGGGATATAATTTCTAATGAGATTAAAATAAAAAAACTTATTTGAAAATATTCTCCAATAGTTGCATTTTATTTTATTTTAACAGGTTTTTTTTGCTGAAAGGCACAAAACATTTCTTTCTTTGCTCATTTATGGGGAGTGTTCTCGTTACATATTTTGACATTTTTTCAACAGACTGGATACTTCCAGCAGATAATAGCCCCGTCTTTGCTGACACTGACGATTAATTTCTGTTGTGGACAGACCCGCAATCTGTTAATGAACCCGCTGTGTCCTTTTCCGATGCTCGTCACTTTCCCCTCTTTGTAGTTCCAGACTTTGATGAGTTTGTCATCGCCCCCGGTTACAAAACATTGACCGTCTGGTGCCATATCCATGCCGTTTATGGATCCTGACATTGAACCATCCACTTCACGGATTGCAGCAGCGTTATACGTTTCCCAGTAGCCGATCTGAAATTTCCCAAAAACAGACCAGTGTTTATTAAATTATTACATGAAAGTCAAAATGTCTGCAAAAGTGAAGAGTAGTTAAGATTATCTGTATGGTATATGCCCTCACAAAGTTAACAAAAGTCCTGGGTATTTTAACCTCAGTATTGGCAAAATTCTAAGGGGGGAATGCTTTCTTATGTTTTGCACACATGAGTGGCTTTTATATGACAGCGTGTTTTCAGGAGCACTACTCACAACGTTGACATGAGATTAAGTTGTATTATTCATTCTCACTTAACTACAAAAAATAAGCACTCTTGTACAGCATATGGCATGCAGGGTTTACTTAATCCACTAGTATGATTCAACCCTGTACAAGTTACTGAGATTAACACTTCAAACATTCTGGATATGTAACCAATAGCAAATATGAAATAACTGTATCAAAAGGTCTTCCTTGAAGTGTCTGTAACTGTTATTTAACTAGTGATGTGTTGGCAATGTGATGTCCTTCTGGGTAAGAGTCTAATTCCCCTCCGCCTCCCACAGAAATAATAAAATCTAATAGCAAGCCAGTTTTCACAGACATGGCGAAATCTGTGCATCCATACAAGTTTCCTACTACAATCATTTTAGTTTACTATTAATGGCAGACGAATGTTTAAGGCACAAACATGATTATAGCAAACTTGGCCGAGTAAAGGATACGCACAAGTTAAAAAGTTGTTCAGAATATACCTCTACTTTTTATTCCATGTTGTAAGTAGTTTCATAAAGTTGTGAATCAAATTGAAAAACTTATCAGTCAATATTTTGATATTAATAAAATGACTTGAGAATTTAACCAAGCTTGATTGGATTATTACCTTTCTGTCTGTTCCACTAGTAATAACCTGATGTTCATCTGGATGGTAGCATACACATTTAAACAGTGTATTAGCAAAGATCACTTGATTACGAACAAAGCGCCTGAAAGACAAAAAATGAGAAGTGTCGAATAAGTATAAAACAATTAAAAAAACAAACAGAACATGTTTCTGTTTACTATTTTATCTACTTAATGTGGAGGGTTAGTGAGGTTCTGTACCCACTCAAAAGCTAGCACAACTGAAAGTCCCATGACCTTTTATACCAGCTGCTTGTGGTCGGAATACGTCTTTAGCACAAAAGATATATTGCTGCATTAGCATCACATCTAAGTAAGTACAACACAAAGGCCCTGGGTCAATTAGGGGGGCCTGAAGATATATAGGATATACAAAAATTTATGCCCATTTTATAATATCCTCAAGGAAAGCATAAAGGCATTAAAAGGGGCCAGGTGACAAAACTTTCCAAGGTACAGAAATTTTTTTTAACACCACAGATCACAAACAGAGGTTAAATACTTCCAGGAAGCCTGTCGTTTTCCAAAATAAAAACGTAAGCACATAGCCTTGTTCATTGACAAGGGCTTACAATTAAGACACAAGTCCAATCTATATTCCCTCATGTCAAATTTGTGGCTCAGTGAAGAAGTAGGCTTCAGTCAATTTTTTTTTCCCAATTTAGAGGAATGAGTGCAAAATTGTAGCATCTCTTTCAGCTTTTTTGAGTTAGGTGATTTTGCTGTGATTTCACAACATGTTCACACTATAAGATTATTAATGAAACACACCAACTGTTAATAGAACTTACTGGAGGTCCCATATGATACATGTTCCATCTTCACTGGCGCTGATACATTCCTGATCGTTCTTCCGAACCTTGATGCAAGAGACTGCGCCCTTGTGCTCCTTCATAGCCTCAACAAGGCTCTGACTGTTACGAGACACTTCCCATACACGTACCTGCGAGTATAACAGACAGACAAAATCAATTTCATGAGGATACGAACGAAATGTAAATCACAGAGTGTTTCCTTTTAACAAATACAAATAAATCCTCAACATAAGAACTGCCTGAGGAATTATAAACAAAGTTTGCAAGAGCAGAGAAATTTTAAGAAAACGGTTTCTAAGGAGAGACCTCAAAGCATACAATCAGTGTGTTCAATGATTAACAGATTTCACTGACCAGTTTCCAACATGACACATAGGCCAAGAATAAAGATATATAAAAATATCTTGTCAGGTATGCAATTAATCTCCACCAGTACTATGTAGAAGGCAAACTACATACAGCCACTTATGTGACCTGTTTTAATCGATTTGTGAACTGACCTGGCCTTCTCCTCCTCCACTTATAATGCGTTTACAGTCGGAGGTGGTAGCAATGGCTGTGACCTCTTTGTTATGTGCATCCTCGATCATGTACATCAATTTACCAGACTGGGGGAAGAAGGCTCGGAGCTTGTTATCATCCCAAGCTGGAAGAGATCAAGTGAATGTAATTGAAGCATATTCAGTGACAATGTTACAAGAGGGCAAAACCATCTAGGTAATTCCTCTCCTACTGCCATGGTGTCATATTACCCATTAATAAAGGTGAGTAGTAAGAAAAGACAACTATTGTCCCATTTCAGTACCGTAAATGTCAAGTGAGCAAACACAAACTTTTAGAAGGCCCATCATATTAACAACTCCCCCCCCCCCTTCCCTCCCCCCTTCTTGCTCCAATTAGTTGTTCTTGTTCAAACCTCTTATAAGGATGATTAATTATTGAATTTTTAATTATTATTGTATTTATTAAGGGGGGTCATAACTGGCAATACATACCGCTTTAGGTTCATCAAACATTTACTGAGTTATCATCTGAGTATTAAATGTGATCTAATGCAGCATGCAGGGAGATTGCCGACAAACTGAGCAGGTTCAGTGCCCTTTTGAGTATGACCTAGGTATACTGAATATGATATCATCTGACTTTCATAGGAATCAAAGTATGAATTTATCAAGTACCAAGCAATAATATCTCATGATGCCCTGACTGGCAATCCGCATTGATTATTAGGAGGGTAAACCGAACTAGGATTACCAAAAATATGTTGCTATTTTTAATTGATATGTTAATTAGTCATATACAAATATTTCGCTGAAAGGGAGCACAACAGGATCACCTTCAATTGTTCGTCTGTGCCATAGGCTCCGAACCTATGCCCACCTGTCCCATGTGTGTAATGTACAATATTAGGAGGGCTTACCTGACACAATACATTTCCCATTTCGCATAAAGTCGATAGCATGGCAGGTCATGTTAGGGACAGAGATCCTCAACAACTCCTTTCCAATTCCAGCATTCCATATCCTTATGTCATTCCTGGAGCAGGTCGCAAATAGCTCGGATGATTCTCTTTGGGGAGTCAAATAGTACAAACATTTGATGTTATCAGGACATTCATGTACTCCGTGAAGATGAAATTAATACGAAGAGACAATAAACAAGAGCAGTGATGCATAGATCATATTTGACTATTTTTACTATTACTTTCAACCTGAATTGAAATATTCATAGCATTGTAAAGTAGTGACAATGACTGAAATGATCCATTTGGGACAAACTGTTGAGACAAACTGAGGGGCCTTATTCTAGCTATGTCTTTCCAGTGATTCCAACTTAAAGGGTGTGAAGACTCGCGCACAAAGAAACGTCTCATGCCGGTAATCTGACCTAGTTTCGAATGAGGTGTAACAGAAGTTTTAGACACCACCATCGATCCCAGAAAACACACACAGCTTGCTACTGTCGGTAATTAGACACTAGTGTACAGTCAATACATACAGCTACGGTCAATACCCACAACGCAGTGTACATAGCAGCGTGGACATCTCAGGTCTAGATAAAGATAACAAGGTATCACGTTTCATTACTGTCTGCATTTTGTAGCGACAAGAAGAAAACGTCATTTGCAAGCAACGGAAAGTTAACTTTTTCAGAGCGTGGCACATGGTTTGGGACGAGTCTTCAATGACTTTAACCCAGTTATGCCTTGAGCACCCTTCCAGGTGGATATGTACGCGTTATAAATCACCATTATTATTATTATTACTACGCTTATGAAACTTTGTACTGCCAAATCAAGCTACACATATGTTAATTTCTTTTTTAAATCACACCAGATACAGACAGGAAAGATTTATCCTTTCCATGTCATGTTATCTTTGTAACTCTTTTCACAGTAAAATTGTTAAGTCTCAACATAAATAGATGTCATGAATAGATTTGACCTCAATGTCAGCATACTAATCTCTCCAAAGAGTTTTCAAAAGTACTTGCCTGGTTGGTTAATTATTCTCATGCCTGGTTGGTTAATTAATTATTCTTCAATTATTCTCACAGAGATTAAATTGCTAGGTAGCATTGAAATGCCTCTTGAAGCTTCAACTTTTAAAGTGACCATATTATTCTACATTGTAGCATGTCTGATATTTTTCATGCTTTTATGTTTTCATAAACATGTGATAACTTACGCTGGAAAGACGATGTCATTGACGGCCGCCGCATGGCACGTGGAGAGGATTTCGTGGGTGAATTCAGCAAAGTTGAAAAGGTAGACTTGAGAGTTGGCTGCTCCAACAAAAAACTGGAAACAAAGCAATTAATTAACTTTAGTGATTAAACAAAAAGGTTAAAGTAAGAGTACAGAAATAAACAACAACTGACAAAGAGATATATGCTGATGATAATTTTTTGAGTGAGGAGTAGCAAAAGCTAACATTATGCATAACATGCAAGTTACTTTACCCATGGGACTGTTACGTGTAACAATTTTTTAACTGACAGTCTGAGTAGTTTTGGTTGTCTTATAAAGAGGCAAACTTAAGCAAGTTTAATCTCAAAATTGATATGAAAATTGTAAACACAAAGTTATACTGTGAAAGCAAAAAGAATGAATCACATATTTGCATACACAACAGTTGAAAACTGAATTATTTAGCACTGCATCATGGGTAATGTCAGAACAGAGAGTAGAAACAATCTACCAATCACCTGCTATGCAAATCTCTTTTTTTACTCAAAAAGTTGAGTACAAGAACCAGGTATAAATTACCTGATTAAATATCTCATATCTAATGGATGAATTATGTTGGGAGGTTTTAAAGAGAAGCTTACTGAATAGGTACTGAACATGAATGAAAAACTAGATTTTTTAGCAAACTTGGTGCAATAGTATATTGAAATATATGTTGCCTGCAGTTTCTTAATTATTTAGGATACTTTCTTTTGTTTCTAATTATTTATTCATGTCTTTGACAACTTTCATCATGACAACACAGAAGCATAAATGCTAATTTGGCATTGTTAATGTATGTAAAATGCCTTACTGAATATGGATAAAGATGGATAAATATGTACCTGATGTCCATTTCCTCTTAAAGCAAGAGATGTAATGGCACTAGCTCCTTTAACTTTAGCAGATCTGCAAAAAAGAACCATAACAATCATGTCTGAGAAGTTACCTAATTAAATTATTTGAAAACATTGTCATCACATTCATGTCTTGAAGGTTCTAGAAACATGTATGTAACTCAATTCACAGAACCTCTTCAAAGTATGTATTCATGAGTATCAAAAAATATGATCAGGCAGTGTATTCAACTTCAATTTCTATTCAATATGAGTACTCTTGTCTTTGCAAAAGCAAGCTGAAAGATATGTTTTCATTTTTCCTCTCGGTTCAATTTGAAAACGTTTACTATATTTATTATGAAAGGCAATTAAACATTCATGGATTGTTGTTAATTTCAGCAAATTTCCACAGAAACCTTCTACCCTTACTTTAGCAAACAAAGGGTGTGTAGCTTTTGACAGCTGTTGTGAACTATAGCAAATAAACATGCAATGAAAGTGTTTTTTCAAGTGCTCATGGTTACTGGCAATCTGACATACCAAACTAGAAGCCACCCGTAGACTTACTTCATTCTTTTGAACTTGTCTCCTTTACATATGGCTACGGTGCCATCACCCCCACCGATGAGGATTGCTCCAGTCTTCACCAGAGCCAGAGATGTCACTCCCATGCTGAACTTATCCTTCTCTGGTCCAAAGAAGCTCAGAATGTGATTCTTTATGTTCATCTTTAATACATCTCCACTGGTGGTACCACAATAGAAATAACTGTCATCATCAGCCACCTAGAAACAAGAGAAGTTAAAAACAGAAATGTGAGCAAAATGCAAAATATATGTCAATACTTATGTCTACATAAACTATTAACCTTTGCAGTCACGCCTGTTGTGTCCTCCCTTCACCCCCAACAACCACCCACCATCAGACAATTACTAAAACCTACCAATTATTGCTAGAAATGGGAAACTCATTCGGATGTTATATAAAAGAAAACTGGAAAACTGTCAGGTTTGGAGTGTAACTTGTATGAAGTTAAACATACAACTTTATATCGAAAAAGTCTACTTAAGCGGTACTTCATGAAAATTTTTGTCTGCACAAAAGCATTGAAAAAGCTCTAATATCATTTCAGGGTATGGAGCATCTTGTGACCCACTTCAGTTGTCACTTTCATCAAATACAACTGAAATCTCTGATGTTCCAGTTTTACTGATTTACTGATGACACATGTAAAGAAAGAAGACAAGGCAAGCAGGTTACCTCTATACACTTCACAATTCTCTTCAACTGGCCCATGTTACAGTCCACTGCAGGAATCTTTCGGTTCTTGAGGTCAAGTGTCCAAACTCTAATGGTGCCACTGAGGACGAAATGAAACATAAAACATCACTATTTTTTTCTTTAACATGTGTCATAAGAGAAAAGTACTGTGTGTGTTGAACTGTACACTTGAATAATAAATTTTTCCTAGGAAAAAAAACTGTTCAAATATTTACACACACATAAATTCAGCTGTGAAGCCACATTTCCCAAATTATTCATGCAAATCCTTTTGTTCTGTTCCCCCCCCCTTTCTATCACCCCTCCCACCTGACCCTCCCTGCAGCCCATAACACCAACATTCTTTATACATGTAATAAGTAGGCCTCTTAGAAAAAGAAAAGTAGTTATACCCATTGAATGTTAAAACTGTTAGCCTATTCAGGCGGATTAATTAAATGAGAAGTTATACGACCCCTCCTGCTGTGCAATAGGTTCCGTGTAGTAGTATACAACTATTCATTCCCTGCAATTGTCTGATGGTACCAAATGATCATTTAGTCAAGTCAGGGAAAATTTTATCCAATGTCGCATCGCAAAACGCTACGCAACATATATGCATAGCATATTTTTGTACACGAAAGTATTATATAGTATTTTATGAGAAATAAAATTCATACTCTTGCAAAATACTTCACAAAATGTGACCACTAAATTATTCCCTGCAAGTATCCAGAAGAATCCATGAAATAATCTATTGTTAATTTTTTGGATTCCAGTAATTACATGTTACTTACTCTCCGCCACTGACAAACTTAAAGTCGTCATTGTTGCAGTAAGCGACGCAGTAGGTCGTCCCCGCGCTCTTGACGGCAGCGGGGGCGCCGCACACAGCTTCCTTGGATTTGACATCCCATACTACAATACTGCCATCATCCTGACCTCCTAAAGAAACCAGGAAAGTGTCTTTGGGGGAGAAAGCTAGAGACTGAACTTTGACCTTATGTAGAGTTAATCTGCAGTATAATTCTTTGTTGGAATAATCCCAGATGATAACGTCAGCCTGAGGAATGAGAGACAATTTTATAACTGAAATAGTATGAAAAACCTGAAGAACGGACTTTCAATGAGAGTATATGTAAATTTCAGGTAATGGTTTGGAAAGGGTGGCTAATATTTTATTTTACTGTCAAGGTTTAGCTTCTTTGCAATCAAGTATGCATAAAGACTTATTTCTATATAATACCCAATCAGAAGCTGTGAATGTTCTTTACCTTAAAATATGAAAATTGGTTGATACTACCAGTATTCTACAAATTGTAGAGAGTGTGTGACTATAATCAAGTTTTAGCAAACTTGTGGACCTTGATTGACTGCAAAATATGGACATCCCTTAATAACTGGATTAATAATGTAAAAAAAAACTTTTAGCACTGGGAATTGATTCCGATGCGAATATGCTATGTCAAGTGGTTATAACTTTTTCATGTCCTACTGTATAGTTAGGACCACCAGGGGAAGGAGGGTACAACAGATTATGAACCAACCTCCTGCTGCCACTCTCCCCCCTCCCCGAGCCTATCAAACTTCTCAATAGTTACAGATTAATTTTTTAGTAGTCACGATAGTCAGTTTTCATCTCATGATGACACAAATGTTACAAATGCAAGATAAGAAAAAGTGAAAATTGAGAAAGTTGGAGGTCTTTGTGACTCTATAGCAGATTTAATATGTTCACAGATTTTAATTGAACACAAAACATGTGTATGTACAGTGATACCACCAGCATTTCTGTTTATCTTTCAGTGCTTTAAAACTATTTTAGATTCCCACAATATGGTATGATTCTATCCAATGTATAAATGACATTAAATACACAATTAGCCTACTGGGAAGTACAGTAATGTAACATTCAAAATAAATGAAGGAGTTAAAAGCAGCCCTTTCAACTTAAACAACTAGCAGGAAATAGTGCAAGAGTAAGCAACTCTTAAGGTTTTGGCATGCTCCATTTTAAAGTAGCATTTTGAAATAATTTTGATGATTCTTTAAATGCTATTCCATTCCAAAATTCATAATATTGACTTGTCAGGTCTCATTTCATAGTGATGTAAATGTTGAATATTTACGAACCGTTTAAGGATACTTTTCAAATGTGCTTAATCCTGTACTGGTATGACAGTACCTGGTTGAATTTTACAAATTTATGTTGATGATAAAATTTGGAAAGATGGGATAATTGAAGTATGATTAAGTTGCAATGCTATTTAGAGCAATTTTCAGTAGGCTTGGTAAAACATGTTTATTTAATGCAACAAAAAAGCTCATTTAAATAGCTGTCGTCTATAACAGTCTAAACCTTTAACTATGATCAGTAGGCAGCCAATACAATATTACTTCACAACTTAACACTTTTTCTCCATTATTGCTGCTTGCACAACTATTACCAGCATAAAAAACATATTTAAGTAGTAAGACAACATGAGAGGCTCTCACCTTAAAACCCATATGGGTTATCTGTCCAGATGCAAGGTACTTGCCACTGTTGGACACTGCAATACATGATACATCATTAGTATGACCAGTCAGAAAGTATTGCCTGTGAGAGGTGATGTGTTCAACAATGACTGTATTCCCCAATGGGTAAATGAAATGCTCTCGATCCGGATGGACCTTTAGACCTGCATAAACTGAACCTAAAGGAAAGGAAACATATAAACATTTAAATAAACAAAAGCCACAGATGCAACCTAACATTTGACTATGTGTCATACAATAATGGGATCAACAACAACATTTCTTCATCGCAATTAGAATAGGCCATGATTTACTGTGGCCAATTTTGCATTGTTTGCCAAATGCCTTGGCTGCAGTTGTAAGCAGTTGTTAGTAGCATGGACACTTCGAATTTCGGACACCTAAGCCTTAAAACACCCCAAAACTATATCGTCTGGTATAAATCACCTGAAAATATACTTGATATGGTTGGAGAAGTGTGTTATATTACGATACACGGCCAA
>JAIPMN010010850.1:0-17426 GCA_020650975.1 Apostichopus californicus
CTGTTCATCAGGGAGCTGGAGTGTCAAAGCACACTCCAACTGGAAAAAAAAAAAAATAAGAAGAAACCAATCATTCAATAATTCATTTATCAGTAGAGCTGTAAAGCCATAGAAATTACTAATAAAAACATTTATCTTTTACAGAGTTTTTGAATTATTATTGGCAATTTCCAGTGATATTCTGCAGTAGACTCACATAACAATGCCGTTTAATAATAACCTCAACAGGACAAATGAACCAAACTTTCATTTTACATGTCATTACTACTGATATGAGATAAAATGTCTAAGACATTCTGAGATTTCAGAAACTGGAACAGAACAATTGTAAACTAATTAGAAATTAGAATTGCAAGAAATTTGTGGGAAAACCCAAAATGCTACAATGTTGCCGAAGAATGAAAACATGGAAAGGGACACACATGTTTGTATTACATTCAGACCGAGGACCCATTGTATTTTCCATTGTTCAAATCCAAGTACCCTAACCTTAACAATACCCCATACAATAGAATTCTTCCGAGGACGTAGTGATTCTTTAGAAATCACAACCGAGGACCTGAAATTCTTTTGTTCAAGTCCTCGGTCAGATAGAAAAACAAACGCAACTGAACACACACTGACAGACCATGCATATTGAATACTATGGAACAAACTGTTACCTGTTTATTATAATGTAACAGTGCTTCTCTGTATATGTTAACCTTACAACAACAGTCTCCCAGCTGTTCGTGTATCACCATCACTCTCTTCAAGTTAACTTCTTCCATCGCTGTCTTCAACTCTGCTTGAAGTTTGCAACATTTCTTAGCTGATCGGAAAAAAGAAAAAAAATGATGCAAATTAAGAACAAAAATAACATCTCTTTTTTTCCCTTCTTCTTCAGAAAAGACTAACGGAAGAGAGAAAGTGGGGGGAAGGGAAACAAGAAAGCATTGGCAAGGGGTTCATAGAGGTGATGGGAAGAATGTCTCTAACAACACTCATGTCTTCTGGCAATAGTTGCATAGAAGAGATTGTCTAAACTTGTGTACATAATGGAGAATGAAAAAAAATTGCTGAGACTTTTGCTTGGTCTGTTCCTACCTCCCTCCCCATTCTGAACAAAACTGTTCCAATCCACCATGATTTCAACTGAAATTACTCTTGTTAATATTTCCAATTTTAAATCAAGCATGAGATCACATTAACTTAAGACAGGTAGTTTTAAGCATTGAGGTAAGATTTTAATCTATTTTTAATTTTTTTTTTTTCACTTTTTTTGCTTGGATTTTCTTTTCTCCTGTCAAAGGCACTATGAATCCTTTACCAAATACTTCAAAAATGACTGAAATTGTCCAGCCAGTTTTGAGAACAAATGAAACGGGCCTATGTTCGAATGGGACATAACGACTCGGTCAGATGAGAAGATTAAATTTTCGCTCACCAACTTTGATCTGATCGATAATACTCTGCTTCTCCGTGACTTTCATGGCTCCGATTGCACAAACCCTCCTAAGCACCCCTTCAGCAGCAGCATACTCACCGAGAATAAAATGAACCTAAATGAAGCGGGGAAAAAAGGTACGACGTTTGTTTCAGTTTTATTGCTCCTGCATTAGTTAAAAAAACCCATCTCTAGTAGATATTTCTTCAACCAAACTAATCATTTCCACAATCACTTGATCAGATTCGCCTTTCCAAAAAAGTCCATTCAGACTTTATATTGGCATTAATTGGACAGAATTCCTCTTCACTCCTCTTCTCATAGCTCTCTTCCACCAATTTTTCTTTCTTCTCTCCATCCCTTGTCTACTAATCCCCTTACATCTATCTCTTTGTGTTCATCATGCTCATTAACCTGTCTGTATTCTGTGCGTGTTTTTGTCCCTTCTGTTACTGTTCATTTAGCTTCTGAAGAAGATCCTGCTAGGATCGAAATGTCAGGCCAACTAACTTTTTCACATCCTACACAGGCTCTCTAGTGGATAAGCAGTTTGCTAACAGGTTTATTTTATTTTAATTTATTTAGAAATTAAATTAATCTGGGTAATCTTGATGTCTCCTGATCTCATAGCTAAGCAACTGTGCATATGTGTGACATACAGTAAGACTTTTTCCCTATGAGCACATTTGGTGTATTTTAATAATATCAATGTTATATTGTACATGATTTAAATAGCATTATCTCTTACATGAGCTCTCTGGATGAGGACATCACTTTCCTTTTCTTTATCTTTGAGTTTCTTAGAGATTGAGAATGCTATATCTAGAGACTGCAGGGACTGACTGGTGTTGTTCATCCGCAGATAAACATCTCCTAGACTCAGATGTCCTCTGTAAAGATCCTCCATCTTGTTATGATCTCTGAATGCAACAAACGATAAAAAACGTTTTAGCATCTCATTAAGTACACATTGTGTTAAAATTATGCAAGACTAAGGAATTATGGCGGTACTGGTGGCTATGAGGGTACTGGTGGCTATGAGGGTACTGGTGGCTATGAGGGGAAGGGTGGCTATGAGGGGAAGGGTGGCTATGGCTATGAGGGGAAGGGTGGCCATGGGAAGGGTGGCTATAAGGGTACTGGTTGCTATGAGGGTACTGGTGGCTATGAAGGTACTGGTGGATATGGGGATACTGGTGGCTATGGGACAGGTGGCTATAAGGGTACTAATGGCTATGAGGGTATAATTGCAAGGGTATTGGTGAGAAGGGTGGCTATAAGGGTACTGGTGGCAATGGGAAGGATTGCTATAAGGGTACTGGTGGCTAGGAGGGTACTGGTGGCTATGGGAAGAGTGGCTATAAGGGTACTGGTGGCTATGAGGATACTGTGGCTATGGGATGGGTAGCTATAAGTGTACTAATGGCTATGAGGGTATGATTGCAAGGGTATTGGTGAGAAGGCTATTGGTGCCTAAGAGTCATGGTGGCCGAGGGTGCTGTGACTACCAGTATGATGGTAACTAGAAGTGTTACAGTAGAGTAATAAGGTATAGTGGTATAGAGGCTAAGAAAAGGTGCATGTAACTGAGGACACTCACACAAATAAAATTGTTGACAAACATGGACTAAAACATATAAAGTAATAGCTGACAACCTGATGTTAACTCTGAACACTTTCAACCAATTACACCGAAGGAATACTCCTTGCTTTAATGGAATCTGGGTTTGAGAACTGTTTTAATCCAAAAACCAAAGCAGGGCTGATATGTAAGAGCTGCGTTTGCTTGAATTTCCAATTGGAAAGAATAAAGAGCTCATAATTTTGTTTAAATATTGATAATACCATCAGACGACCATTTCTCACTATTTGTCACTTTATAAGTAATAAAGTTGACCCACTCTTCGGAACAAGGACAGAGAGACAGACGTACTTACTGTGATATTTTGACTGCCTTTTCTATAGAGACGATACTCTTGGGGTAGCTCTCCTGGTGCAGGTAAACCAGACCCAGGTTAAGGTACAGACGGGCTTTCATCTGCTGTAGCTCATTGTCACTCACCAGACCAGCGAGATGATTGTCGCACACAGACATACTCCTACAGAAGGGCAAATTAAAAACCAATGCAATTGTAGCATATTTTCAAAATGATTACTTTCAGCCCTGGAAGGTGAAGGCGTGGTGTAGTGGTGAGAGTGTCGCCCCACAAGTCCCCACCACTGTAAAAAAGAAAAATATCTGCAGTGCATTGTTGAGCGAAGTCGTCAGTAGTTTTGTTTTTTTCTCGCTTGCTAATTGGCAATCTGAACATATTTTTGCACACCTGTGATTCCTAGTGGTGTATTCATTTTCCATTACGACCATGTACGGTTCAAACATAAGCAGCTGCTGCTATAAAGACAATCAGGGAGTTTATAATCGGTGCAAGTTACCTCAAGAAAGCTTCCTCCGATTTACTGATGCTGGTGGTTGCCTCCGAGCTTCCCTTCTCATCGGCCGAGGCGGCTTTACAGATATACGTCCTTCCGAGGGTAGCCAGAGCCCGCTGTAACTCGGGATAGTTCTTGTTAGACTCGGCCCAGGCCATGTACTGGTGATGGTGGGTGAGTGCGATCGGAAAGTACCCCACCTCTGCGAAACATTCCCCGAGGCTACGGTGGCTCATGGCTTCCCCCATGGTGTCTTTCTGACGTGTCCAGATCTCCATCTCATCTTTGAATGCCTTAATGGCCTCTTGGTAACTTCCTTGAGAGGGAACACAATATTTTACAAAAATTCATAACTGAGTTCCATTTCAAAATCTCAGGAAACAACAAACAAATCAACTTTAAACAAAAAATAACTATGGTATGAAAGAATTTAGGACAGACGGGAAAAATAAATGAACAAATGCACGAAAGCCAAGTTATGATCCAATGAATTATCTGATTTTTTTCAACTAAAAATGTTTTCTTTCCACTTCCTTTTAAAAGAATTATTACAACCTATTGGTAAGAAACTTAATTTAAAGTAGTAAATGTAATCACTACCATTTCTTATGTGCAGTCTTCCTATCTTGCCATCAATTTCAGCTTCCTTCCTGGCCTTTCCACTTTGTGAAAACTTCAACTTTTCCCTCATAAGACCTGAAAGTAGAACATATGAATAAAAAGTCGAGAGAAACCTAGAGCAAATCTTTTCACACAAAACAATAATTTAAGCTATCAAGATTTCGGAATGTAACCCTGAAACCAACACCACCATGTATCTCTGACTGAAATAATGACATTAATACAACTAAATTTTAGGTCAGTAGAGTAACAGTATGCTTGCATTAGATATGGGTAAATATATGTGCACAAACATTTGAAACAGAATTTTACAACTTTAGAAATCAAATTTCAGAGAAAGGTAGTCATGTAACATTCATGAAGAATGTAAAGCAGTCTATATGGCAAATCTGCAGCAGTATCATACTCATTATTCATCACTTTATATATTTTGTGGATGCTCTGATGCAGACTGTGGGCACATTCAGAAGTGAAGAAATTTGAAACGTGAATGTAGCGTCTTATCTTAAATGCAAACTATGCAATGTTGTCCAGTGCTTTGAAAAATAAAAAAAATAAATAAATGCACTTAACATATTGCAGGGAAGTCAAAACTGAGTTATGAGCAAAAGTTTGGATGAAAAACTTACGAGCCAACTTAATTCTTTCCTGTGTCTTCATCTTCTAAGTATAACTGACATGCTTCCTGCTCAGTTATTAATATTATTCAGCTTGACTAGTTCACTGGTACATCAGCATCTCCACAGACTCATTTTGGTAGTTAGGCAAGCATACAGGCTACAATGTAGTGGTACTACTAGTTCTGACATTAATTTTGATTCGGGACTGGGATAAATCAAGTCCAGAATTAAGAATAGCCGGACAGTTGCAATATCAGGCAGTAGGCCTATGATTAAGGCTAACGTTAGCTCAAATTCTTCGTTATAGCTGCTCGCTGGCACTGATTACAAATGTTTTGTTAGGCTTCATTTGCTACTGTAGTATAAAACATTGCTAGGCCTACAGTTGACTACCACCGAAACTAAGTGGTGAGTAACGTGAAAAACAGACGTATAATGCAGCTGATGGGACTGAATACACAATATAAAGATAAATTTGATGGGGAGTAGGCTGTCCTAAGTGTTGGTCCAGCGTTTTCGTTAATAGCTGGGGCTCAAGAGTATACTGAAAATTGATGACCGTGCATGGCTGAGCTGTTTAACAGCCCGCTTGATTTATCTCTGGCAAGGAATAACACTTCAGATCTGTGATGAAACACTCAAACTTCTGTCTCCAGCTAGGCTTATGTTATCCATTAATGTTGTCATTGTATGTACCGCGTCGTGTGTGGTACATATACATGTTTTAACGCTAAATTAAAAAAAAAGTCGAACACATTGGATTATACGAGACCAGAAATGCATTAAGTAAACATTCTGAAAAATGCAAGTATCTGAACGTCCTTCGCAGTTTTGATACAAGAGGGATATGGAACTTGTGCGCTACCGTAAATCTCTAAATAAATTTTAATTTTGATAATATCAATACTCCTTATAATCGATATTTTTTTTAGCTGTGGCGATTCAGTTAATGATATGGTTTGACTCCACTTTAGCCTATGTACGTTTTAAGCTCATACTAGGCTGAAAACTTAAAGACATTTTTACATACATATATCAGGTTAGGTCCTCTAGTACCTCAACTACAGTGTATTGTAACATTAGGTCTCCTTTTCGCAAAACGGTGGAAATTTCTGTTCCTTCATTCGACCGATAGTACAGGATAGGTTAAATACCATTTATACAAGAGCCGTCATAGACATTCAGTTGGTTTGCTACATGTATTATCAATGGGTCTTTCGATGAATTTTTCGTTCCAATCAGGTAACATCAAGTATGGTGTGTAGCAACGTCGGTACATCAGCTTTTATCTCCCTGTTTTCAGTGGACAAGTTTTCACTGTGCAGGACCTTTTCGTTTCAAATTTTGAATCGAATGCTGATAAATTGATACATCTTACACAAACATACTACTTTGAACGTAGTAGGCATCTGGTATGGCCCTCAAAAAAGGTAGTTTTCATCCCATTACATACCAACGTTAGGTTCCGATCTTTGCAAGTTACAAATTATAGCCTTAGGTCTAAAACATGGAAGAGAAGTCCGTAGTCTATGTAATACTTGTCAGGATTGTACGATACTGCATAACGGCCATTTCTGAGAAAAACGTTGATATCAGTATCAAAACGCTATGGTTTATAATGAACAATATAAAAAATATCCCTTTATGTATCGAAAATTATTTGCAAAATTGAACTATATTTCTCCTAGTTTCCACTGTGTGCTTGAAGTTATGACTTTCAATTTCGTTCTTGGGACTTCTTGTCGCCAACGAATCCCCGAAAAGTTCAACGTAAAGAGTTTTTTTCCTGAAATTTCCACTTTGGCGAGTAAAATGAACTAGTTTCTCCCTGTAATTTATCATTGTATATAGGCACCTGTACATCTTATCTGCGGACTGTACAATGTCACCTTTCGGTAATTACGAATATTTGTCCATATTTTAGATAGACTTTTCCCCAAAGTTTTATCAATTGAACGAATGGTTGAGGTTGGGTGAAGGCAGTTATATATGAGTAGATGTGTCTAGGTTATCGGACAGACCGTGTTACGTTTTGTTTTATTGTTTCGGCAACTTACATATACTTAGCAAAGGGATTTTTTTTTCATCTTTTCAATGACAGGAACAATACAAGTTTGTACTGTACGGTAGGATTGGTTCAGTTGTCATACATGTTTATGTTATATGAAAGAGGACAATAAAAGAAACACAATGGTGAAGAAACTGTTCAAATATCTTTTTCGGTTAAAGAGATATTCAAGTGTAAAGTTTTATCAGATTGTGTAGAAACTGCTGAAATCTGACTAGCTGTGATGTCACATCCTCACATCCTGAAAAGTCTTTGTTTTTTTTCTCTGAATATTTTGTGAGATTTCATGACTTTCAACCAAAAGATATGTCAGGATATCTCATATTTGTCAAAGGAAGTATTTAAGATTAAACATCTGAAGAATTTTTGATTATATTATTTCAAATGTGTTAAAAAATGTAAATAATTTTTAAAGAAATATATTCACACATGTTAAGGAAGGGAGGATGTGACATCACACCCTCACAGTTAGTCTTTCTACACCAGTCATTTTCAATGAAATTTTGATATCTTCAAAGTGTCATATCTCCTTAACAGGGCATGCTATCATGATAGTTTCTTCACTGTTCTTTTTTTTGTCTTTTTGTGCTCTTTCATACAAAATAGACATGTCAAACACCTGAACCAATCCTTTAAATCTTCGTTGCCAATATTTTCACTACTTTTGAAAGAATTACAAATCAGTCCTAGGTCTATACAACCGGTAAGAGCATGGGACTTTTTACTACGTATTCACAACACCACAACACCACAACAATACAAATCCTGCCCATGTTCATTCTAACATTAAACATTTAATGTGGTTTTGTCGGTAAGCGATCATAGTCTGTTTCATGTTTTTGTTCTGAAAAATACTTTACTGAAAATTTACTGCGGTGATATTAAATTCCCATAACTCTGTAAAACAAGAGAATGTAATAAATGTGGTCAGACCAACTGACGGTAGTTGTAAACGTGGGTGGGATCACTAATCGCGGTTTATATCCATGGTATATCCATAGCCAACCATTCATTGTTTTAACGAACTGTGTAGGTGGCATATGAGCTCATTCATATTCTCGTAAGTTCAAGCTTTATTCTATAGTGCGTTGCAGACTTCAGGTATATATAATAAAACTATAATATTTCTTGTGTGATAAAGTATATATCACTCTGAAAAAGCCACTAATATTCACACAAAACTGGAAACCCCTTGGTCTAAATACATGATGTATGTCCATTGTTTACAACCACACAACTGAATCTAAAGAGTTATTATATTTTCATGTAAAAATTATCATATTAATATTAATAATTATTAACCATTTAGCCTAATACAGAAAATCGTGTGTCCCATAAATTTAATGTTAGGTTTTGTTTCGAAAATGCAAATATCCTAAATTTATAAATGAGCATCAAATACCGATTGAATTCCTACAGAAGAAAGATACTGATTTTGTGGTTAGAAACAGCATTGGCAATTGCTAATAACTGATTAATGGAAAATAATGCAAACAAAATTAATACAAATATTTTCCTTCATTAACATAAATGATGATAATCTAAACTGTAAGATATATTTATTCCACGGCGAGTATGTATACACACACACACACATCATACAGTCACGTTTAGTTTGTTGTTACCAAAATACGACATAACTTCACCGATACCGTTATAAACGGCCCATTGTATGCTGTTATATATAGGCTACACACAACGTTAATGACGGCGCATCCCGTAGCGTTCTTACGAATTTCTTTAAAATGTTCGCAATTCCGATTTTCGGACTCTACTGACCAATGCTTCTCCTCCATTCAGCCGTAGCTGCAGGAAAAAAGTTGCGCCAGACACGCGAATTCGAATGACATTAGTGTTGGCCCCAGAAATCTTTCCTTGGGCCCTAATACTTTCATAATGTAATATTTTATGCATTTTTTAAATTTAATTATTAATCATTCAAACACAATAAAAGCGTTCATTAGATAATTAAATGTCTCTGTGACAAAATAATTGCTTTGATTGTCGCAGTAAAAGGTCTTTTGAACTTTGAGTATGATCGATTGCATGCTATAGTAGTTTAATTAGATGCCATACTGATTAACTTTAACATGCGGATGAATTATTTACCATTTGTGTCATCACAGTCAAAGATCTCCTTTCAGAATTTAAACACGGTACGTTATGTAAGAGTCATAATTAATATTTTCATTATTTCTTTCAGGAACTGGATTTCTATAATCGATATTTCACGAAGCTTCCACGCGGGGTTCAGGACACATAGCAAATGGTTACAACAGTCACCTCAGGGAAAAACCCAGCGTATTAAAGTAGTTCTAACGTCTACGTGGCACTAAGATAACCCACATCTGATAATGGAAAACAAAGCGTAAGTATATTTTTAAATAAAATTAAATCTAATTAACAAATAGTACGGGAAGAGCTTTTCACGGCATGTTTAAGGTTACCCCCTTCATAGAAAAAGCTATCAGTTTTTTTTTCACATGTCAATGCCGACTTCTAATGTTGAAACAA
Source organism: Apostichopus californicus (assembly GCA_020650975.1). Taxonomy (NCBI): domain Eukaryota; kingdom Metazoa; phylum Echinodermata; class Holothuroidea; order Aspidochirotida; family Stichopodidae; genus Apostichopus; species Apostichopus californicus. Next base: position 9,680 of record JAIPMN010010850.1, read on the forward strand.
AGGTTCACAATTGATCCCCCGATCGTCTCTATATAGAGGATTAGTGAACACGTAGTTTCGTTATCGATTGCGTCACACAAAGACTTGATTGAATGAAAGGCAGAATCCTGCAGAAATAAATGTGTCTGTGTGGTCGTCTCTGTGACTGTGTGTGATGGTGTGTGCGTGTGTGCCTGGCAATATTAACAAACAATTGTGGGTGTGTGTAAAACTTTTTGACAACTCATATCTTGCTATAAGAATACGAATATACACAGCACCCTCTGTATAGCATAGTTTACATATACTTAGTACGCACTTGACCTTTATGAATTAATACACATACGTTGTGTTTTATTGATCTTATGGCAGTTTTATCATGTTGTCACAAATAGCAACGTTCGTTGCATACAACGGAATTATTTGAACAATTTGACCTTCCATATACGTGTAACAACCTAGTATTCTTCTAGATAGCACGTTATGTTGACAGGATACCGTCTTGATGGTCATCAATGATGGAACCAATGTTTAGCATTTGTCAAATTTGTCAAAGATTTCATTAAGTTTTGTGTGTCGGCTGATTCCACACCCCCTTTTCCACCCACCCCCCCTCCTCCCACACACACACTAAATTTACTCTCATGCTTCGAATTGTCTTTATTTTAAATGATTTAAGTTCTCAAAAAGCGATTGAAATGATTTTAATGTGACACAAATGAATATGTTTCTGTGTGAATGTGAGTGACCATTTTATAAGACATTCTAGCATGTTTTCTTTGAAGACGTATATCTCACAGATGCATATTATAATGTTGAATTTCTCGTAGTCTGGTAAAACCTTATACTCAACCGTTTAAAAGGAGAGTTATTATAGGCATTTGGAAACGTATTATGTTACTTTAGTAGAATATTCATTATGTTGAATATTAATTTCATGATTTGTCTCTGACATGAATATTCATGACGTAGACCAGCTGAGACAGCCAGTTAGGACAATTTCCTAATGTTAATACCTTCTCTAAACTGTTCTCCAATATCATGCTTCAAAGCAGTGATATTGACAGTACAAACAGTTCCTACCCTTGATCTGATAGAAACATGATATTCATACTGCTCGTACTGACAATACGAGTGCTTTGAAGCAGGCAATGACAGTACAGTATATAAAAAGTTGCCCCAACTGGGTGAGCTGAGGAAGCCCCAAGGGTAATTCTAAGTTGTGTATAGTACACGACAAAATTAATCAACCGATTCGATTTTTAAATTTCGTCACCTAAATCATTTTTTGTATTAGGTATCATTTTTTGTATTAGGTATATGTATACAACATAAATGCCAAACTTTTCGAATCCATCAAAAATGTACTTGGCATGTCAACATTTTAATCGACTGCTTCGTTATGACCGTATGGGAATTTACACTATTGGATATCATATTTCAACTTGATCCAAATGAATTGTGGGGGAAGTAGCTCTTTCAAGTGTTACATTAATCATATATGCTTATGTTTGATATATTAATGTAACGTTATAGTGTTGTTTGATGGGTAATGGAAGTCAAGCGTGTAATTGGTGTTGAATTAATACAATGCGGACGTGACTGCGCACATGCATATGAACTTTGTAGGGCCTACACGTTTCATGGTATTACAAAACAGCTTGATGTGTAAACTACAAGTTTGAAACATATAGCCTCAGCTAAAATGATAGAAACCCTTTGTGGTCGTTTCAATAGACATTTTATTACGGATCACTTTCGGCAGAATTTTCGATTTGATATATTATAGTCTATTAAAGATAAAAGTGAGGACTGACTGGAAAAGTTTATGTAGCTGTTCTGCTTTCAAGATATCCATCTTTAAAGTATGCTTAATGTTTGTCATGTTCCTTTTAAGGCTAAGTTTATCATGACGTCGGTTGCTCAGTGTAGACCATAAATGTTAATGTTAAACCATTGTGTAATAAATTCTAATGACTCAATCTAGACATTTTCTTTGAACTTATTATAAACAACGGTACACCCTATGATGACACTCAACACCATTTTTTCGTAAAATTGAAATGCATTGTAAATATTTCATTTGAGGCCGGCAAAGTCTATGTTTTCTTTCACATTGAGTCTTGTGTAGCATCTGAGGAACTGACCAAGTAGTTTATCTATAATATACTAAATAGTTCAGTCACGTATGTGATGAATCTCAGCTGTTTAACTCAATTCTCACAAATGAAAATTAGATGAAAAATCCTACCGGACTGGTAATATGTTATTTTTTGGCAATGGTCCTTTTTTTCAATGGTCCTTAATGTATATCAAAATTATTTTTATTGCTGAGGTCATCCATTACAGAAAGTTACGGTAGGGTCAAGAAACCGTAACAATTGTTTGTCACTTACCACTTACCAGAATAAATTCTAAACACTGTTTTTTACGTTACATTTTAACATTAGTCGCTCTATATATCAAGCCAATATAGTATTAACATAATTATACCGTATACAATGATTATAAAACACAAACTAGAAGTTTCGTCTAGCCTGACAAAAGTACCGTAGTATTGCCAGTCGAGGAATTAGCAAATTCTCCAGTAATGTACTTTAGGTTGGCATATCAATGAAAGGGGCACAGAAGGGGCGGGGGAACCAATGTATATCAATAGGGGCATCCTATAATTCACCTAGCTATATCTTTTCACCGTATTTATTATCATTTGTAAAGGCATTCGTTCTACAACACCCTAATGGCAAAATTATGTGGCTAAAGTGTTAAATGGTGATAATGTTTTGGGGGCACCATTATGGTAAATGGGAAATATGCTGTCGTATATTGTTCCATCCATTGTGGTGGTTACGTCAATAATTTAATATCCTTTTGGGGTTACATTTTTTTGCAGATTTTCACCGGATGAAGATGGGCTTCAGGACGTAAACAACCACGACGAACGTAAAAACGAGAACGGAAAGTTGTAAGAATGTTTTATTGGACTTGTAAACAACCTCACTTAATTACATATTATTTTTAGATACTTGCGTAAGAGAACAGGATGAGTATTGCGGCTAGGGGTGGATGTCTTTGGACACTCAGTCAATGTATATAATGAAGGATGTTTGATGAAGCACCTTTGCTCATGGTTTGGCGGCTAGGGGTGAATGGCTGTGGGCACTCAATCCATGTATATAATGAAGGGTGTTTGATGAAGCACCATTGCTCATGGTATGGCGGCTAGGGATGGATGGCTGTGGGTACTCAGTCCATGTATATAATGAAGGATGTTTGATGAAGCACCATTGCTCATGAATTATGATAATGGATTGCGTAGTATAATTAGTAAATAATCTCATAAATCATACTAACCATACTCATATAGTGAGTATAATACTTCTTACTTATTATTCTTGTCAAAGTAGGATAAACCTCGTGTCAATTAAACTTTCATGATTAGCATTATATTTACTGAAATCCATTTTTAGGGCATCTGCTGCACGAAGTGGTTAGGGGAGGGGAAGATGGGTTTTTTTTGTTGGGAGGGGGGTGGCTCTTAAAATAACTCGTCAGTATGGCCAAGTGTTATACCGTAGATGATAACCATTCTTTGAGAGGGAAGGACGTCCTGTATTATTTTAACTGCTTATAGAGATACATTCTAGCCAGAGTATGTCCGGTTATATGTCATTTGCTCACAAATAGTCACGTGTCCACTCACCGTCCATTCCTCCTGTAAAAGTTAATGAGAACACGGAAATGTAGATAAACGTTAACTCAGTCACTATTTTGTCTTTAGTACAATTCATGTAAACTTTTTCGTACTAAACTCACATTGTTTTCCTTCTATGTGTAGAGACAAGGAAGATATCTCGGCCGACGTGACGTCATCACCAAACATACAAGAAATTATTGCGATTGTTCATCCGTAAGTGTAATTTTCTTCTAGAAATATTTCAGTTTGAAAGAGAGAAAAACTTATTTCGCTAATGTCACACAGTCCTAAAATATATCTAAGAAAAAATAAGCAACCTATATATTTGTTTTGGCTTTAAAGATATGAATTTTTTAAGCTATATTGAATGTCTAGCATGTTTTTTTTAGGCTAAACCGATGATGACGTCAGCTCTTCAATCGAGTTCTAACGGTTAATATTGAGGCATTGTTTTATAACCGTCAACATTTTATTTCAACACAATATAATTTAACTCTATATACAGAACTGAACAATCAATAACTGTAGTATGAATACCAACCATGTTTATTGTTTACAAACATGTATCAATGCATTGTGAATATATAACTTCATTACTCCCAAAATTATATTTAGATGAAAAAGGAAATATTTAGATGATATTAAGAAATGCTCCTTAACATTTACAGTGTATGTTTCTTCTTTGTGCAGAGAACCACCTGAAATAGAATTAACAACGTCAACAACAGCTGACCAATCAGCGATAGACAAACCAGATGACCTTACACCAGACCAAAAGGTCAAATATGATAATTCTACTGAAACAGCCCCTAGTAATACATTAGAGAACGTCAAAAAAGACATTGTAAAAGAGACCCAAAACACAGATGAAAACCACAATAAACCACCGCAGGAAAACGGACATGCGCAGTAAGTCTATGAACTATCAGGGTTATTACAGGCATTTTTGTGATAGGCTAATATTTTCGACCAATCATGTTGAACATTTTTAATCACAAATTGCTAACCGACAGTCCATTTTTTTCTCGATAATGAAAGTTATAAGTAATAGTTATTTTAAGGTTGAAACGATCGGATCACTTTTATACTACGCTTCACGGACATTGTTTTTAATATATAAAGTTTTCAATAAATTTTTGCAAATATATGATATGACGTCATGATGACGGAAGGTATTTATTGGCACAAATTGTATCAACTTTTAGAGCGACATACACAAAATATGATTTTGGGGACATTTGTTTCATATATTTCACTAATCTTTTGATGCAGTAAATGTAATTAATGGCTTAATGAATTGGCCAATCATACTCGTCAACTTTTGGAATGAAATAGGCTAATGTTTACACAATATGGTTCTAGTTTTAATTTATCAAAATGCGTAGTATAATAATTGAGTTTGTTTTACTCCTATGATTTCGCAGAACTAATAATTCAGTTCATATCTCCGATAATAGGATCAAAGATAGAGAAACAACAGCAACGTCACCATCTCGTCTTGATACGGAACAAGAAGATACTCTCCCGAACGGGGAAGTACCTACACGAACCGGACAACATGAAACGTAAGAATTTATTAATCAAATGAGCTTTAATGATGAAAGCAGTATTCACATTATAATTCTATAAGATGTATTTAAGCGAGGAACATTGATGTACTATATATATATATATGCTTTAGTTAAAACTAAGGTAAAGTGAATTGTGCATAAAGCTGAGCGCTCACATGATGGGATGTTCCTCATGAGATGCGTGCATGTGGCGCACTTTTGTGCCCCTGGAGCGCGACTGCTTGAATTGTATACACTTAGGTGTTTGATTATGACAAGTTTCCAGTGATACTGCAGGGTTAACTTTCTTAGATGTGTATTGGTACAAGACTGTAAATCTTTTCAAATTTTAGTACCTTTTTACATTAACTTGCAAATGTGATAGTTAAATATAATGATAAGGTCTGCTAATGAAACAAAGCAATACTTTGATTTTGTGGGGCACGAATTTTTTTGTAACGGATTTAACGGTTAAATTCCTTAATTAATTAGGAACAAATGAAGGAAGTTAACCACGATTATAGATAGCTTGGTTAGATAAAGGTCATCCAATAATTAAGTGACTATTAAATGACTTAGTCAGAATAAGTGACATACCAAGTGTACACTACACAACTGGAGTGTGTTCTTCCTATGATTCAAGCAATTTTAAACGAGCGTTTATATAGCTCCAAAAGTGAACGTAATAACAAAACATGATATGATAAAGCATAATCTAAATATATTCCATAAACAAGAAAACACCGTGGGCTCTTTATAAAACATTTCTTTCAAAGGTCTGCTTGGCAGTTGATCAGTTTCCATGATATTCATATCTTGGGGAGATTAGCGTTTACTTATATTGTTGCCATGGCCACAATGGATGAGCTATAGGCATTCTGCAGGTATTAATAAATGTCCACAAATTTATCACAAACAAATGATTACTTGCTTTACCGTGTTTTCGCATTGTTTTTTTTTTTTGCATTTGAACCTGCCTCTGCAGGAGCACGGGAGTTTGCAACATATAACTATTAACTATATAAATTGAAAATATCAATCCTAATTTTTCTTGAAATGTTTCAATTTGATTCCTTGACGTCACAATATATGGACGGATTTGAAGAAAATTAAATGCTACAAATCCTTTGATTCTCCTACTATTTGTCAGTAAGCAGTTTTCTCACAGCCTCACCCCCCCCCCCACCCCCTCAGTTAATGATTTTTAGTATATTTGTCAGTATAATATTCAAACTAATACTTGAATTACGATAAAGGTTAAGACTTATATTGTTTGATCTCATTGTGTTGGTTAATTATTAAAATTAGTTTCAATTAAATGTTGATCAGTCTATATAAAGTCTATTAAGACTGAGTCTAGAAACTGTTAGCGTGGAGTGTATACTACACTAACCTTATAAGTTGGAAAAGAATTTCCTAAACTTTTCGTTTACCTCTTCATTGTTCATATTCTAGGGATGTGGCTATCACCGTTCCAGAAACAGTCACTAGTGGCAGGCGATACAAGAGCCATTGGTATTATTTCTTCATCGTGATACTTTTCTTTGGATTCCTTGTCGCTCTAGTAATAGGACTAATTTATGGTCGGGATTGAACGAATAGAACCAAAATGAGTGACGCCACAGAGAATATACTTTATATAAATTAAAGAGGCGATAAAGAGGAGGTTTGGAACCAGGAAGTCTCGACCATGTTGGGCGACAAACGACCACGTTGCTGTTGGGAATAAATAAATATTAATCAGTTTTCATAAAATAAGAACATAAGAAAGAAAGGTGGTGGAGATTCGCCAGTTGGAAACCTTGGAATGATTCACAGGGAGAAGTATGACGTAACCGGATGCGTCATTTATCGCACGTGATGCAGAAGAACATCGTGGCGGGTCTCGATTTGTAACTTTTAATCTGTGGAACCGGACGTGGATTTGTATAGGACTTGGAATGTTTCGATTATGAATATCTGAAGAATTGTGTTCTTTCATTTTTCTCTCTCCCTCTCTCGAAACGATTGTGGAAGATATGAAGACCTACATTTTTCATACATAGCCTAACCGTTTACATATACGTGACGTATAACGTTAAATTTGATATATATATGTTATGCGCTATCGACCGATTAGCGCCATCGATCGATAGCGCTGCGCTATCTATGGATCCGTCGTTAGCGCAAGCATCGGTAGATCGCGCAGGTATCGATCGATGGCGCAGGCAGATCGACGGATTGTATGTCTATTTTTGATAATGACAATGTTTTTCTTTAATTTCAGGACGACGCCAAGTGCTGTTTAAGAGACACCTCACCGATTTTTCTTAAAATTGCCCGTTTAATTACCATTTTCTATGTAAATATTTATGATAAATTCAATAAAATTGTATCAATTGATAGTGATACAATGAAAAATTATGAGTTCCGATAAATTGGTTGTATCATGGAGATAGCCTAAATCCATTGCTGAATCAGGCATATGTATCAGGTTGTATCATATGTCTTCAGGCCTAGGTTCTAAGAAATCTGCTAAATT
>JAIPMN010010853.1:0-25058 GCA_020650975.1 Apostichopus californicus
TACATACATATATAGTAGTGAATATACATAGTACATACAAAGAGAATGATATACTAGTGTAATCGTAGTTTAGCATAGTTACCTGTAGTTATACTCAGACTTGTGGCTTGTACACTTGCTTGTACTGGGCATATTTTCAATAGTTGTATGGGACTACTTTAGGACAAGTACCAATAAAACTCCCTTTGCTATGAGTACACAATTACCAGTACAAGCCCCTGCACATGAGTAGAAGTGCATTACTTTGATTTAGCACCTTTATGTCTATTCAAGATTCCCTGAATTTATAGTAAGAGATAATACTATATGCTTGAATCAGGATGAAAGCTAGAAAGCTCATTTTAGATATATTTTCCAACTTTATGCTAATAATTCTATCTTTGTATCCTTGACATCATCAATTAATCTCATTCCTTAGGTACCTTACTGCTGCTCGGTTTGGATTGACCGAGCTGGAATTGATGGATATACTATCATGTGATGATGAACTGTTGACAATGGTCTACCCCTATCATCTCCCAGAGGTCCTTAGGTTCCCTCACAGACTCTGGACTGGCATGAGAAAAGACCTTGGTAAGGAGAACTTGAGTTCTTTATTAGGGTGTGGATGCAGGATATGGGAAGGAAGGGGTGGGTGGCTTACAACCCCTCCATTTTCCACCCCACACAAATTAAAAAATTAGTTATTAGCACAACCTTGCATCAATACCTTATTATAGACTTCATTTGTAGACAAAATAGAATACCTCAGAATGTACTAATTCACGATCTAAAATTTGTATCCATACACCCCCCCCCCCCTCCCCCACCAGCATTGGAGTTCTCGTCAAAGACATCGGAGCCACACCCCCCCTGTTTCAATGTCGGGATCCACCACTGTTTGTTTACAGCAATGATTAAAATCATCCGAACGTTATACAACATGCACAACGAGTAGACCTCCTAGACAACTCTAGTCATTTCATAGCATTTCTATGTCATATCCAAGTCAGAATAAATTTTCTTAATTAATTGCCGTTTTTTTTGGAGCGTATTTATAGATATTATATATTCTCCGGAATTATAGAGAGAGAGAGAGTTGCACAACCAGCCTTCTTTCAAAGCAAAGATATATTTTTTGGGGTCTCAAGTGTTTTCCATTTTATGCCGAGGCCGATAGAGGGCTGTCTGTCATTTCATATTCATCTGTCATCCAGTAACAAAGTAAAAGGTAAAAAAACTCTGGCGTAATCAGTTGGAAATGCGACCTGTTTGATCAAGTGTTTAGTGAATAAAATAACTTGCTAAAAGTAATGAAATGGAGACAGGCCCTTCCGGACTATTAAACTTTCAAGAGGGGTAGGCCATGTTTATTGTCAGAAAATGTCACAAAAAAAGATGGGGGGAAGGGGAGAAAGATGGATAAGGTACTTTCTGATTTTTGTTTCTGAATGTGTATTTCTAGAGAAAAGTGTAATAGTGGGAATGCAGGAAACTTGCTATTAGTGTATTTGTTGCTTTATAGTGGATGTCACCAAAAGGGTGGATTGGGGGGGGGGGGGCAGGGGCAGGGGGAGAAAGATGGAAAAGGTGTCCTTTCTGATCTCTGTTTTCTGTAGGAATGCAGGAAACTTGCTGTAAGTGTTGTTGTTTGCTTTATAGTGGATGTATGTTTTCTAATGCGCCCACATGGTAATCATATTCATCCATTATAAAATTTAATGTAGAGTCATGTGAAATGAAGTTGTAAACATTAGGATATTGATAATCCTAGCATCGCAATTTCAAAACCTGCCCTGCGTAATAGCTGTTTCTCTCTTTCTTGATGGAATTTTTTTTCCTTAAATTTCATAGCAAAAAAATTAATAAATAAATTTAAAAAATGTAAAAAAATAAATAAAAACAAACAAAAACAAAAACAAAAAAATAAAAAATTTGACAATCTTGTCTACTTCTAAAATTGAAACCGTCCAATTTCAATATAACTGGAATTTTTTCCCCCTGCTGTATTGTGACATAAATTGCAATATTAATACTTGTTATTGGACATTCACACATAGTCACATGAGAATCTTAACATCGCATATCAGCTGCCTTCAAGACCCCCATCGACCCCGTGAAGACGAACCTAGCCCAGTTGACTGACATTTCTTAAAAATTAGTTTTATGTATGCGGGTTTTTTTTTACGCCCACCTGTATTTGAAAGCAGATACTGATTGAAACGCTGTAATTTTGGGCAACATTTCCTTGATAGAATAAAAAAATAAAAAGATAAAAAAAACCTTGAAGATGGATTTTTACCCAAAGGTTGATATTTCAAACAACAACAACACATCTCTCGTTATCAAGATTTCTAGGGGCCAATGTGACATTTTATCATGCAATTTGGCTAGTGCTTATCAGAAGCATTACTCAATTCTGTTGGTGGAACATTACGGCATATAGGCAAAATAAAAAGTACTGTTTACCTGTTTTTTAAAGCTAAATTAATTATTAAGCTCTTGAGTAAATGTACAGTAATATTAAAAGTTGCAAGGAGTAGCCACTTCCACAGACGAGAGACTTTGATTTTAATTAAGATACAGGGATGTATACCAGTTTGATTGTTAATGTTTATGGTTTTGATGCCTAATATACTTCTTGATATAAAGTCAATTTGTTTCCCCCACTTAAAAGGCCAAGAATTTACATATCTTTTAGATTTCTAGTCTGCTCCTATACAGGATAGGGGCCTTTAAAGAGGAAGTGACCAAAACATTTCTGCTTTTAATCCATACAACCCTAAAATTTGGATTCATAAAACACCCTCTTCTGTTCCGTTCTGGAAACACAGAGAAACCCAACTTTACTAAAATAACAGTATTTATTATGTGCAACAGTCGCACCAGAATTTGCCTGTTGGGCTATAAAGTGACCTTCAAGCTGAGGTTGCAGCCAACTCATATCTAGAGGTAATAATAAACAACAATAGGGAAACTTAACAATAGGGAAATAACAATTGAGAAAATAACAATAGGGAAAATAACAAAAGGGAAAATAACAATAGAGAAACAAAAGTAATGCGGCTTGAGTGTTTGCTCGAGTTTATCAACTGATAAAGGTCAGTGTGAAGATAAAGTATAAAATATTTCCTTTAATTTGAAAATTAGTGAGTGAAACAACACAGAAATTAACATCAGCTGACCATGTTACAGTTCCGAAGTGTGTATATATGTAATGGATATGGTTGTTCAGATCTGTGTATATAGGTCATAGAGAATTTGTAATTCTTTGTCTAGAATGTTCTTCTCCCCAGAAATATTTAATGTTTCATTTGATTTCAATTTGAAGTAGGTTGGGTATGATTTCTTGATAATCACGAAAAGTACTTCATAGGTAACTGATCTTGTTTATTCTGTTTTTGGCCTATTTCGTATGATACCACAGAAAAATGGCACAAACACTCATACAACCTTAGAGAGACCTTTAGATTTATGCCAACTCAAGTATAATCAAGTCTATATGACAGAGTTACATATCGAACATTGGCGCAGAAATCCACATAATGTTATGATTGAGTGGTGGAAAATAGATAGGAAATATATAGTTATATGTCAATTGTCTTGCTCAATCTACTCCTCCAAGCTCTAATTAGTGTAAAGAGGTTTTTTTTGCTCTTTTTAGAATTTGGCACTTTTAAATGGTCATTTTTCAAAAATTCTTTGATTACTAACATTGTTCATAAAAATGGAGATCTGTAGCTTGAACTTTGTAGAAAAATTTTTAATTTCCAGTTTTGTACTAGACTTGGAAAATACCGGGGGCAATAAAATTCTGCGCTGAAACAGTATCATTAATTACAACCAAATTAATTTTGAAGATGGCGGGGATGTCGGTGTGGACCTTTACTACCTCCACTTTCCAGCTGCTTTTATGGGTGACTCGGTATATTTACAGGGATGTGCTCAGGAATATTAGAGTGCTGGGCAGATTGTGCGGTAGTGTGATCCACACCCTGGGAGAGGGATCTCACCCCCCCTCCCCACTGGACAAATATTGCACATGAAGTATGCTTAGGTGGTGCTATTTTTCCTATTCTGTGCCATGTATTCTCCCGGATTTTGGTTATGGTAAAATTTGTTAAATTATCATCAAAAAAGTGCCGGGCGAAAATGTTTAAAATACTGTTTGTGCTGGGCGGCATTCAGAACTGCTGGGTGCAGCCGCCCGGTACCGCCCAGTGTGAGCACATCCCTGTATGTATATTGTGAAACATTTTAACATTTGATTTTATTGGTTTATTCTACAATTATCTTGATATGTTTTTATTTCTTACAGGGCCCATGCTGAGAGAGACTTGTAAGGACCAGAGGACCGTGTTAAACTGGTCCGGAGATGTCCTAGCCAAAGTCGCCAAGGAACGTTACTTGGGGACGCCCAGCATCGTGCAGACCACCCACAACCGCGTATCCGCGTATTTCATTGGCGAATATCTAGAGGGTAACTGTTTTCCTCTTTTGGTCAGATCAAAACTGAGGTCAAAACTGGTATTCTTATGATCTAGTGCCTTGGTCACAGTCGCTCATTCAAAACCCAATGCAAAACACAGTTTTGAAAAGAACAATTTTTCTTTTTTTCTGAGACTGTTTATTTGTCTACAAAGTGACTCATACACCTAACCTTTCCCATGGCCTCCTGAACAGAAATCGTTCTCAAGCACCTTGCGTGGCACGAAGAGGAAGTTTCCATTTCGTAGAATAATGTCTCTCGGTTTTAATCAATGTGACGAGTATTTCTCACAACGAGTCTGTGATTGATCACACAAGGACACCATCCTAGAGTTTCTCATTAAATGGAATGTTAATTAATACCCAGTAATTTAACTATTCTATTGTATTCTAAAACTAGTGTCATCCACAGGCTTTCCACATCTCACTTAAAAATCAAATGTATAAAATGCACAACAGAAAATATTCACAATTTGCTTTTCTTTTTTTTTGACTCTGTGGAAAATCAATCGACTAGTCAAGCAAATAAACCGTACACTAAAACTGTATTGTTAAAACTGTATTGTTATTGGATTTTGGAATCAAATGGGCATGAAAAGTTTTGCAAAAGCCATGCAGAAAACCCTTAATTTGTTTTGTTTTAAAACATTCAGAAAACCTTTTTCTTAAGAACATGACAGAATGACAGAAAGGTTGATGAGTTGATCAATTGTGCTGGAGCATATTTAGAGGTTGTCAGAGGGGAGTAGATGAAGTGCTTGATATCGTAAGAGTCGGCCAACAAGCAGAGATTTTTTTTGGTGATATTCCACAGGGAAGACGTGGGAGATTGAACGTAGCGAGGCCAACCATTTGCAAGGGAGTAACATCGGCAGGATGGTGGCAGCACAACCGTTGCTCTTCGGCAAAGTGAAGAACAATCATCGAAGAATTAGCGAACTTTGGCACCATTTAGCCTTCTCAGGTTTGTGGGAGTATACTTTCTTGGGGAATTGCTGTAAAACAACTTCTGAAGTGTTCTGATGTGGGTGGGGCAGGGGGGGGGGGTATTAAAAGACAGAACTAATCAAAACCACTCATTTATTGTAGGTGAAATCATTTCAACATCATTTCTAGGTGTTGAAAACTTTGTCGTATCGAACTTCAAAAGTACCGATCGTTCAAAGTGATTGAAACAACCAAGTTTTAGCATATGGAATGAATAAAAACAAAAAAATGTTAAAAACACTCAGACGTCATACATTATTCAAAGTGACTGAAAATATATTTTAGCATACTAAACTAAACATTTAAACCAACTCATAAACACTTGGACATGAATATTCAGTGATGATCAATTAAAGTGACTGAACAAACTAGTTTAGCAAATAGAATGAATTCATAAAATAATGTAAAAATACTCAGACATGGATACTCAGATGCTTCCCTACTCAGTACAACTATCGTAATGCAGAAAATCACACATAATCATCAGGAGTTGTGAGGCTTAAGACAACAGCTGATTTATTTTGCCAGATTTATTTCACATCCTTTCTGTATTGATGGATAGATGATATAAAATGTCAGCGTTGAGACCAATAACAATGTTTATCATTAGTTTGTGAATCACCATTTTAAAAATAACTTTCAAATGTTGATGATTTGATGGATTTCTATCTCAGTCTCTCTCTTTCTCTCTTTCTTCTGTTTTTCTTATCTTGTTTGTTTTTATCTTTGCCTGTTTCCTTATACTATACAAACTTTCCCTTCTTTGTTAAATGTGGATGTATCTAACTGTAGGCTTCCTGTGTGTACCCCAAATATTTACGTCATTTGCATTGATATAAAAACATACAAACACATTTTTGTTTTTAACAAATTATAGGCTTGTGTAAAGTGAGTAAGCAGTAAAAACTGTTGAGGTAGATGTTTTGCCATCGGTTTAGCTAAATCATAGATGTCATGCTAAACAAAAATCCCGTCATAATTGTTGTTGATTACCTTAACCTAGACAACCTTTATTTCAAATAAATGAAGGGAAAGTGAAAGAAAACTAAAAACAAAGTTTCTCATTTCTGTTGTGATTAATATTTTATAAAAATGTTTTCTGAGTGAAAAATTATAACTAAACTTATTCATTAATTTTTTAAATACATTAATTTTTAAATATTGGAAATGTAGAAGGGTGGTAATAGTTTAATTTATTGCATTTTTTATATCATTTAACATTTCAATTTGCGATGAATTTACTGAATATTATGGACCAAATTACAAACTGCTCTGTTTTGTTTTCTTGGCCAAAGATGATATATACAGATGTGGTTTTCATATCGTAAAGCAGTTATGAACACTTAAGCAGTTATTAACAATCACATGACTCCTATCAAGCCTTCTTGCATGTCTCTCTCTCTCACTCTCTACTAGGAGACATAGGCAAGCTGAAAACCCACACTGTCTGTAATTTTGAATACCTGCTGGCAGCCGTGCAGGCCAAATCTGTGCAACATCTTATTCAAGACATCAATCAAATAAGGACGTTAATTCTGGACACCGAGATGGATCTGATACAGAATACCCTCTCCCTGTCTGCGGAGGCCCTCGATTCTGACCCGTTGCAGCTCGGGGCCGAGCTAATCGCCAGATTGTCTCCGAGTAAAGGTAAAGCCTGACGAATCTGCTTCCTTTAAGGTTAAATCGATGAGGAACTCCACTCCTCCAGCCATGAGCTTTTTCCGCGAATACGCGGAATATCCGTGATTTCTTTTCTACCTCGGGGACAAAAACTATGATCCTAACACACTGTAGCATACGCAAACTGGAGCCTATACTGCAATTTTTGCAAAGTTCTGTGATTTTTTTTTTACCCCAGGCTCATTCCTGTTACCTCAATGTAGGGCTAATTGTTATTATGTTATTCAATTGTTTCTGTAAATTTCTAATAACTCAACCAAGAATATGTATGTTCTTTGAACTTCATATAAATTAAAGCACCCCCTCTCATGAAGTTCAACAACACATTGTCCTTGACCAATATGAAATGCACTTTTAACAAGTTATCCAAGACCATAAAAGTCTCTATTTTCCTGTGATGTTTTGTGGTTGATTTCTCATTAAGGAAATGCACTGACAATATAAACTTGATTGAAACTTGGAATAACATATTAAAATTGATTTTGTGCCTAAAGTCATCATTTAAGGGAAAGATAACAACATTAGCCAATAATTATGTCTGTCAATCATGAACACTGTGAGCAGCGAAATTAGGTTATGAACTCGTGGGAAACAAAGATACTCTCTCTGTATCGGGCTAATTGTTTAATTACTGGTTCATTAGTGATAAGATTGTATCAAACAGGATCTCCTAGTCACATTGAGAAACATACAATTTATGGTTAAAAGATGCAACCCCAGTGCGGATTGCAACTTGAGTCTTCTCTCCGATTATTTTCAAATGGATAAGCACATGACAACAAAAACTACCCCGAGGACGAAATTAACTACACATGAATTAGAAATGCGTAAACAAAACGTAGCCAAAGTATGAAAACAGATGTATATCTCTTGTTTTATAAGTTGTAACAACCTGTGAAAGATAATATTTTGCCAAATTTAATGACCCAAAAATATGAAATTCTTAATTCACCATTGGTGTTTGTTTGGACTGAACAAAATTAAGAGACTGTCTCCCAATCCTGCACCTGCATCAATAGTTCAGACCACAAAATATAAAAACAGGGAAAAAACTATTCTCAGTGACGTTGTTGGATGCCATGTTGTTTACAAGATGTGAGAGAGACACAGTCAGTGGTCTGATTTGTATTGTTGTAGTTTAGCTGCAGATTGGAGGTGTTTTTTGGGTAGAATTAGTTTTCTTGTGATGTATATGAAATGCAATCCTATAAGTCTCACATGTTATCTAGTGAATAAAACTGTGAAAAAACTCCTTTCAAAGCTTCAAATAATTCAGCATCGGGGCTGGACTGACGGTGATGTGGGTCCTAAGGCAAAATGGTTATTACCCCCACCCCCCTCCCACTAGGGGCATATCCAGCACTAAAATGTGAGGGAGCAGGGACCCCCTAACCCCCTTCCACTACCCACTGTCAGAAATTAAATAGAACAATGGTTGTACTGTGTATAGGCAATGCTTGAATATGAATGAAAAAATCAAGAATGTGAATATTTTACACATTGCATGTTTCTAAGAATTTTGTTTCCTTGCAGTCTTTAATGCTGTTAACATAACAACACGCCTAGTTAGAATATTGGAACATACCTTGCGTGTAAGTGTACTGAATATCAGATTTGGTTAGGAGGCTATTGAGGTTAGTGGGTGCCCTACTGCTCTGGACCCTCGGGTACTGCCTGATTGGTCAGTCCTTGGTCGGTGTATTAAATCACTGAAACCTTGAGTGGATTTTTGCATTCTCTTTGTTTATGTTTGTAGGTACTACCCCTCAAGTACTGGCCCCTCTTATAGCTCAAGCCTTACACTGGTGTGAAGACTACTCCAAGCCCCTCCTGGTACCCCGTTCACCCTGGCTCCCGATACCCGTCAACGCCGTCATCACTAGTTTCAGAGTGGACGGGAAAGTCAGCGACATCAAAATATCGAGTGACAACCAACGGCTCTACTGTCTGGTGGATAACTTTGCCATCAGCGGTTACCAGTTAGCCTCCCAGAAGAAGATTTGGCAGGAGTTTATGTCTGACCACGTGGTCACTTGCTTCGGGCTGGCTCAGAACCATCGTTTCTTGGCTGTCGGTCTCAACAAACCGGGCCTGATCATCTGCTCAATGGAAACCGGGAAGAGACTGCACAACTTTGAAGAACAAGAGGGCCCTATATCGTGTCTGGTCATCAGCCACGACTCCAAGAGGATCGTGACCGGTTCAAAGGATGCAATGATTCGAGTCTTCGACGTGGAGAAACGATCCATGGAGCAGAGCTGGAGGGGGTCGGCCGAGATGATGGTCGCCGTGGCGATCAACAGCCACGACGACGTTCTGATAACAGCATCTGCGGATTGCATGATCAGGGTAGGTTACTCTAACAATTAAACGTTTGTGTTCAGAAAGTGTATATAATCGACCACTTGTCCGCTAGTCAGGAGGTGGTAAATTGTTTTCAATTATTATTCGTCAGCTGATCAGACAAAACTTATCATTATATATGTTAGTGATCCATTGTTTACCTTCAAATGGAAAAAAAAAAAGGAAAGCGATGAAAATCATTTCTGTAAGTGAATTTTCTTATTGGAAATATCATGTGGAAAATTACGCCCAATCTGAAAGGTGGAAAAAGCCTTTTCCAATTCATCCAAAATTTTTGTTTTGTTGTGAAATTGTGAAACTTCTCGGTAACCAAACTTGCTTTGATCTTTCGTATTAGCTTTGTTTAAAAGTAGAATACTGAAAAATGTGGTGTATATATCTTAAAATCCCATCCCAGTTGCTTTCCTGGATTAGTTGTGACCAACATTACATGGTATAAAGGGCCTACTTCCTGGTATTTACCATGGACTCAGATGCAGGCCGCACTTTGTCCAGCTGCTGGCCTAACATTTCTTTTTGGAGGGGGGAAGGAGGAGTCGATATTTGTTTATCTTTTTTAATTCTAGTTCTTTCTTCTTCTCATTTCTTGTTGTTCTTTCATGTAGACATGGAGCCTTGAGACTTTCTCTTTACTCGATGCAATGGACGGCAAAACCAGCCCAATATCAAAGATGATTCTCTCAGCCGACGATAACTTCATCCTCACAGGTTAGATAAAGCATCTTCTGATGCTTGTTAAATCTGTGTTTAACTTAGTGTGCATTCTGCATGTAATAATCAGCAGTTTTTTATTTTTTTTTTTTATTTATTTTTTTTTATGACGCTTAAGCCAACACAAATGCTTATGGATTACAATGTGTGGGAAGTTTCTTGTGTGGGAAGTTTCTTCATTTTTCCTTGAAGGAAGACGTTTTGATACTAAATGAAAGAAGCTGTTATGAGGTCTTTTATGTTAGATCTTATGCACAAAACTTCAGGAAGATCATTGAAAATTGCCAATAAACCCTTGACTGTAACATACCAACCAAAGTTAGTAGTTACATGGCTGTATTTGGGCCCCTTCAGACGCCCAGCCCATCCCTACCCCTCTTCCATGCCCACCTCAACACATCTGATATCTCCCTTCCCACTTACAAGTAACTCTTTTGTTCTTTGCCTGGATGTCTTTATTTATAACTTATAAGACCCTTGTAAATTTTTAATTCGGAAAGGATTTCCTTAGTGAACAATGTGGCTTTCTTAAAATGGATTTTTCATTCCAAGAAATCATTTGCAAAAGTCAGCACCTGGCACCTGTGTTAAATACATTTCAAATCCATCTTCAAAAAGTGTTATCACGAAATATTATTTTCAATAAATAATTCTGTTTGCAATGGATATTGATTAATGTTATGGTCTTGTCATCTTTACACACACACAGCATATGAGGACGGTCACCTACAGATCACATGCCTAGCAACGGGAACGGAAATTTACTCTTTAGAGGGACACAAAGATAAGGTAAATGAATATTCATAAGCTACTTTACAATTCAGATTATATACCTCGTCATTGTTACCACCACTCCCTGGTTCCTCTCACCCTTCATGTGAGGTTCGGCGCAGAACCTCATCAAAGTGTAACGTAATAGCCGGGCGGTGTTTAACGTAATAGTCGGACGATGTAATAGCCGGACGATGTAGCAAGTAAAACGTAGCAAAGTTTCAGAAATAACCGTTTTTGTGACAGTATTGATGTGGTACAAGCAGCTCATTAAACTATGAACAACATTCTTAAAACTTGAGGTAGGGTCTCCATCTAGAATGCTCTTCTCGTGCAATAAAAATATTAAGTATCAACAAAATCACAATTTGGGAGAGATGCATAATTTAAGAAAAATGAATAAATGTTTGGAATTATTATCATTTACTCACTTTGGTTCAGACAGGTTTTTCAGCTCATGTGAATGTTTTGTCAGCAAATTTACACACTACTGCACCCTTTGAATAAACTTAATATTTTAGTCGGTCCTACAATGATCCTAATCCTATGAACAAAACTGTAGCAAAATAACCATGACCAATTATGTACAAAGTAGGAGAGATGTGTAGGATTGGTGAATAGAATAGCAATATGTATACTGTAGCAGAGATGTGTAGGTTTGGTAAGTAGAACACCAATATGTACACTGTAGGAGAGATGTGTAGGTTTGATGAATCGAATACCAATATTTACACTGTATGAGAGATGTGTAGGCTTGGTGAGTAGAACACCAATATGTACACTGCAGGAGAGATGTGTAGGTTTGGTGAATTAAACACCAATATGTACACTGTAGGAGAGATATGTAGGTTTAATGAATAGAACACCAGCGATGGGGGTGATAGCTTTTTATCATTTTACCTATTTGGGGGGATTTAGTTACAATGCAATTTGAATTTTATGAAAACAACTAGTCGTTCGCCCGACAGAAATTTGGTCATCTCGGACTACCGGCCTGACATTAAGAGAGATTGGCCCTGCGGTTGTCATTGTGAAAAACGGGTACACCAATAAATGCAATTGGTATATTATACTCCACTCTGTGGTTTATAATAAGTAGCAAATTGTATAAGTATTCGATGCTTCTCACAAACAATCCACTCTCTTTACAGATTAAGGACTATAGCATTGCACCAGAAAGTTCACACATCACCGTGGTAACGATCAACAATGTCTTACACTTGTACGACATCAGCTCTGGGACCATCACTCAGTCTTTCAGCCCCCACGGAAGTAAGACCGAGGGAGTGGAGATATCTCACGACGGTCATTTCATCGTGACCGCATCCGGTACGGGGGAGGTCAAGCTCTGGTCAACTCCTCGCAAGAATCAGGGGGATTACGAGATGGCCAAGCACCACGAGAAAGTAACTTGTATAGGTGAGAAAAAATGGTCCCCCAAAAATGTTATAAATTGGATGGTAGTTCTTTGAGTCAGAATTATGTTTTGGGCTGAAAAATATTGAGTGGATATCTGACAAATTTCACCTTTCTTTCCTCATTTTCAAAGCACTTTAAAATATGCTGTGTTTGTAGGGATGTAGATGTCTGCAACTTAATTTCAGCAATCAAAGTTTGTCCTTGTACGAGCTGGCGAAAATTAGAAAGTGAAAAATGATGTTAAACCATGAGTTGAAGAGCATCATACTTGTCCAATATACCTACCACACCATAATAATAATAATAAACTTATTATAAAGCGCATGATACCGACGGTCTCAATGTGCTTTACAAGAAACAGAATGAAACATATGTCATATCTTTTGAAATACTATATGAAAATTTGTGATTTCTATTTAACTTTCTCAGCAATGTCCAAAGACTGTACTTTTGCGATATCTGGTTCGGCCGACTGTACTATGAAGCTGTGGAGTTTGGATCTCTGCCAAGTCATACACACATTCTCAGACCATGAGAAACCCATCACTTGCCTGGCGTTAGCGGATAATGGCTCATTCGCTGTATCTGGTAAGTCTCGCTGCAAACCTCAACTGTAAAACCTGTGTAAAAAAAAAAAAACCTGTGTAAACACGTAATTAATCTTCAAATGCCTTGTTCTACCCTCTTCTGTCTATGGGCAAACTGGTTTCATTTTCATGACTAAATATGAGAAAAATTTTATATATACATTTCTTGAAATTGTGTCACACTGCCACCCATTTCTCACTAAAGTAAAGGTTTTATTCTCTATTAATCTTAAAAAATGATTTCTTCTCACCAAAAATGCAAAGAGCTGACTGTTGAATTGATGGCAGTGACATCTTCTTTAATCAAGTGAACCATTCTAAAATAGTAAAGACCAAACTTTGCAACATTCTGGATGATTGAGTGTATGTATGTTGAGCACAAGATTTTTAGTCACGTGGTGATAATGTTAAGTTATTAACAGAAAATTGACTGAAATTATGAATAATTTAAACTTCTTAGAACAGGCCTTGTACCAGCCTTGTAGTCTACCAACAAATCCCTCCAGCCTTTAGATGGTGTTGCTCCAAACTACCACCATTTCCTTGCATGGAGTTTGGGGTGAAGTGGCTGGGGGAGGGTGGTGGGTGGGTGGGTGGGTGGGTGGGAGGGAGCGGTGCCAATCAGACCAACCAGAGATCATACCCCCACTCCCCAGTTTCATTAATTAGATTCAGATGTTAGCTGCAGATTCTGACCCACATTACCATAAGATAAATTTGTTTAATTAATGCTCCGCTAGAATTTTTCCCCACATCATGTTTGTATGTTTTCATATTGTTTTGTTCATTGTGTTCAGGTTCTGAGGATAAGACAGTGAGGGTTTGGAGCACAGAGTCGGGGGTAGTGGTGGTCTGTTTCTCGGAACATCAAGACACCATCTCACAGGTACTCATCACCTCGGACAACAAGAGAATCCTGTCGGCTGACTTCAGTAATTACATGAAGCTATGGAAGGCAGAATCGGGAGAGGTAAGTCCCGTAAAAAAAACAGTCATTCTTATCAAATTGCCCAAAAAATGTATATAATTTATTTTTTTAAAAACAGTGGTTCTTATCAAATTGCCCCAAAATTTGTAAAATTGATTAAATGTACTTTCCAAGCAGTTAATACTAAATTACTCACATACATTGAAGGGGTGCTACAAAAATATAAGTGTATTTATGTCACAAGTAGTTGCAATGCTTGAAGGGGGTGTAGACCAGGGGTACTGTATCAATTATCTACGAGGACCAGAGGACTCTTGTCCAACCTTATTAAGAGGGGAATACTGTTGACCTTTCAATATTTAATAACTGCTCAGTCAGCAATCTGAAATTGAGTTTTAGTGATGTAAAGATTCCATATAGTAATTAATAATTATTATATCGTCCTTAAAGTTGATTTAGTTTTTTAAATAGTTCAGGTTCCCTAGGTCTCTGTTCGAAGAACAAAGATCGTGTTTCACTACAAGAGTATTGCCTATTTTCACTAAATATTAGTTGGTGATAAAAATTTATTTATCACACAATGTTAAATTTTACACAACAACTACCCACTTAGGGAGGTATATTACTTCCACAGTTATATGCTACGACAGTGTCCTAGGCCTTGGTAAAAGTATTGATATATATATCCAGCGATATCAACTGTGTTGCTATATGTGTTAAATATGTAATGTTCACACTGGCGAGGAATAAATAAACGACACACACGGTTTGCTCCGTCAACCGCATTACGGGAGATACTGCAATGCATTTTATTTTTCCATTTATTTATTTCCAGTATAAATATAAATATTTATAAACAGGACATATTTATAACACGGCCAGCTCCTTTCATCAATGTCCCTGTCTCGTCCCCCTTTAGGTCCTGCTGTCATGTATGGGTCCATCTGCCATGGTTGTCCTCTCCCCCGACAACAACTTTGCAATCAGCGGCGACTGTAACGAGCTGATGAAGGTCTGGTCGGTCGGAAGCGGAGAGTCGGTCAAGACCATCAACCATGTACAGAACATCACCTGTATTACAGTCACCAAAGATGGCCAATTTACCATCACTGGTTCTGAAGATATGTCCCTTAAGATATGGGAGACACAGACAGGGAAACTAACCCAGGTACTGCCCTCCCCACCTCTTATTCCAAGCACATCCTCATCTTACTCTTTCGTGTGTGTGTGTGTTTTCTCTAAGAAGAGTCATCGGTTACGATTGCATGAAAATTTGCAAAATCATCTATTTTATTTTATTAATCCACAAAATACAAGAATGGTCGAGGACCTTTTTTCTTTCAAATCACAGCTTTCATTTTTCTAAATCCACAAAATGAGTGTGTGAAAGGTTTATTCTACTAGACGAGACAGTGCACAAAATTATCAAAGACATTGTTCTTAATATACAGGATGAGATGTGTTGCATCTCGTCATCATCTTTCGCTCTTTGAGCTCTTCAAACGTCAATTTCAGTTTGAAGATGATCCGGCCGGAATCGAAACGTCAGATCCTACAACTTGATATATTGACATACACTGGTGTTTTACAAAAGATGAGCAGTTTGCTAACTACCATCTCACTCTCTTCTCTCCTCCAATTACTTTAGTAGTTCTAAAGCTTAACATAAAATAGTTAACCAAAAAATAAGAGAAAATGGTTGTGAAAGAAAGTGCTCCTGATGTGCACAGTGAATTAACAAATAAGATATGATAATCTTGTAGAATTTGCCTTCTTGGTTAATTTCTGGTAAAGTCTCTTGAATTAAATTTATTGGATCGTAGTATATAGATGTTTACTGTCGACATACATCTAAACAAGAAAGTACGACAACAGCCTCTTTTTTTGTAATTATATTTGTTAGATATTGGCCGGTCACGAAGAGAGGGTGTCCTGCGTGGCTACGGCTGATAACAATCGTCACGTCGCATCTGGATCGGACGACAAAGACCTCATTATTTGGAACATGACTACGGGAGAAATTGAGAAAACTTTGAAAGGTCACACAGGCTCTGTGACCTGTGTGAAATTGACCGGTGATGGATCTGCTCTTGTTTCAGGTAAATATCAGTTTTATTTCTTCGGTTTCATCGGGAGGGTAGGCCATGCGGTTTACCGACCACGAAACCAGTGCATGGCAGGGCCAGTGGCACCAAAGGTGTTACCATTTTAAGGCACTGAAGGTGTCCATTCCTCTTGGTCGCGAAAGATGCTACTTTCATCTGAGTCGCCAAATGTGCTGTTCTACGTTAATTAAGGTCCCATTGCTACTGACTGGATCACTACTACCAGTAACAATTTCTTCCCCAGTCCACCCCTGCTACAGGTTAAGGACGACACATAATAAGTTTTTGATTCATTAACTGGAGTTTGCAGCCATTTTCTACTATCTAACAGTATAATGGTTTTCATGTTTAAGTTATGTGTAGGGTGACTGTTTAGAATGAATGGGGTGGAGATAGGGCAGACTGACCCTGTAAGTAATTCTTACACTAATGGTTTTCACACATGAATGGTGCACCATAGGGGTAATTTCAGCACCACTGAACATTGGTCCGACTCCTGGACCCCAATCTCAAACCAGTATTGGGATCCCTTGTGGGAAGACTTAATTCGCATTGAACTTCTTGGTGGGCTACTAGAGGGCTTACATGTGCCATTATAGTATCAGGCAGCCTTTTATGGGCTTAACAGTTCTGAGTGGGCTAGCAGTGGGTGTATCCTTTCTCTCTCTCTCTCTCTCTCTTGATGGGTTTTTGATGACAGTGGGCAATCTAGTAATATTTTTTTCATTTTTCATTTTTTTTCCATTTTTTTTTATCATTTTTTTTTCATTTCATTTTGTTTTCATTTTTCATGAGTATTCATTATGAAAGGTTATTGCCTCATTTTCCTTTGGCAGGTTCCATGGATGGCACTGTTCGGGTCTGGTCCTTACCCAGTGGCACCATCCTAACCAATTACTACATGAACATTCCTGTCATGTGCTTTCAAATGTCCTTCGACGGTAGTTTCATCTTGATACAGCTCGGCCAGGGCGGGGCTACGCCGTTACTACGGTTACATAACAGTCCTGCTTCAGAGGTTAACTCACAAAGTCAAGTTGAAGTAGATGTTAACGAAGGTAAATCCATAATCGTTGTCTGTTATCGTCTGCGAGTTGTCAAATTAAGTAATACAGGGTTTTGTAAGCAGTTCACCACTATGGTCACAGTTGTAATATGCTCGGTAAATGCCTGCCAGCCTTTCATCTGGTCTCTCCTACCCCTAAACTGGAAACCCACACATGTGCTTACCACATATTGTCTGAAGGAAGTTGTAGTGGTCTGGGGGAATGGGTCAAAATTGAGGGTTCCTTTTTCCTGCGCTTTGGGGCGTAAAATTATTTTGATGGGCATCTACATGAAGGTGATAGTGACTTATAATTCCATTGGATTCCAAAGATTTGGTCTCTTGGCCATTTCCATATTGGTATTTAATGATTTGTCCTCAAAAAAGTTGAAATGAAACTCTATCAGTCTGCATTGGTACGGGACTTAAGCATCTAAATATATCGGTAATTCCCAAAATACAACAAAACTTAAAAACAAAGGTATATGTCAGTTGAGATAAACATTTAATTGGTTTTTCATACTAATTGAATATTTCTTGGTTTTGCATTTATTTAATTTAATTCACAGATAAAAGTTTGTACCACTTTATCTACTGTACTTTGAAAAGGTTTTGCTTTTTCCTCTTGTGTGCTCTTTTCCTGATTCATTGATCAGCAAACTTACACATTGATTCTCTGATAATATCATTGATAATATGGTAGTGTTTTCATAGTATTTATGACCAAATAATTTCAAGGCTTCCTTTAATATACTAAAATCTCCTTTTTTTTTTTGCTCATTTCGATCAGACACCACTTCGGCCCTCTCGGTACGACCTCCTCTTCTCCAGAAACAGACCTCCCTGCAGCTCTCTAACCTGACCAACCGTAAATCGACTTCATCGGCTCCAGAGGTAGCCCGCATCAAACCCATGATTCAAGGAGGAGGGGGTAAGGGACGGAACCAGAGCTACACGGACATCAGTAACAGGGAGAGTGGAAGTGGAGGAGGAGGAGGGGGAGGCAGCGGTGGGAAGAAGAAGAAACAAAATAGTAAATCTGGTGTCTGTGCCATCTTTTGAGCTACTCGGTGAACTTGCAGAGTTTTACCAGATTTGTCTGCCAGATGCAATCATATAGGTTGTGTCTGTTTTTTTTGTTTTTTTCCAGCTGTGGCGTGGCTGAGTTCTTGGATAGTATTTGAAAATGGATAGTATTACAGAGGGGAGACCCTCCTTCATCATTCAGAGTCACATGGGGGTGAAACAGGGGCGCAAGGATGGTTGTCGGACATAGATCGAGCCATAAACGGTTGCATATTTATATCGTAAACACAGCTTGCATCACCATCCACGGTGTTGGCAGAACAGTGCTTTGCATTGAACAGTGCTTTGCATTACGGTCGCTTACTACAACTACTAATGTAAATATAAAAAGGTCCATCGAAGTATCTGTTGCGTGGTATCCGTGTATTATTATTATTATATGTGAATAAGTTTATACTGTATAAAAACAAAAAATAGAAGAGTACTTTAACTTGCATATCTGTGGACAGCAGCTTCTGATTAAATGGTTGGAAGCAAAAACCCTTCTTCATCTTGTAATTACCAACTCTAACCACACAGCTCATTACTAACTACTTCAGCAAGATTGTGTCATATGTTTTCAGCTATGAATGTTAACATGAGTGAGTGTTTTTCAGTGGCAAGACAAAACTTCTACAGCTTATTACTAAAACGTAAAAAAAAAAAAAACAGAGTTATTTGTGCAATATTTTACTGTCCTAAGCCTCTTCTCTACTATATTTTCATATGCAATGGTCTATCATACTTAGGACATATTTATTTAATTTTTTTTTTTTTTTGTATTTTTGTTTTATATATTATATTTTTGGGGGTGTACTATGATCAATTGTTTAGTAGGCAAGGTATGCCAATGTTACATGTTACTCCATATCCTAGAGTATATCACTTTTACATTTAATGGCAGCAAAAAAGGAACTTTCCTGGTAAAATACCTCCCTTGACAAAAGTAAACCACACCAAGAATCCTCAAAATAATCTCTGACCTCATGAATTATTCAGACATGAATATGCAGATGCGATGAATATTCAGACACTATTTTACTCTATCCTCCTAGGAATTTGATTAAAGCCTTTCTTGTTTATCAGACAATGCTATGCACACATCATGTAGTTCTAGATGAAGATCTTTGAATTTTCTTTTATTCCCTTTTTCCTTTTTTAATTTCTTTCCATTTTTAAAATAACGGTGTGCTGTAAATTGGACACAATTTGAAAAGCGTTTGAAGGTATAGACATATGCATTGTTTCATATTGAAGTAATCACTTAATTTATGATATCACGTAGCTTTACTCGTCAACAAACCATTAGTCTTTCTGGCATGCCAATCTTCCCATCCCTCCTCATTTCACCCTGCAACTCCCCTTTTCCACCATTACCCTCTACCCTCCCCCCCCCCTTTTTTTTCGTTACTGCTCATTCTGAAAAATCTGGTTTGATTCAATTTGAGACAAAAGAAGTTAGTTGTGCCGACAAAGGACTAAAAAAAACCTTAATAACCACCAGAAAACTTTGTCTACCATATTTTACTTTTCTTTAAGGTCACAAATTATATCTTTTTGTTTTTCATTCCACTATTTTCCCTATTTTACTCTCTAATTTTACCTGTTTACTTTCTTTTTTTCGATATTATTAATTCCTTAAAATGCTGCCAGGAAGACTGAATCATGCTTGTATTGTTTTTTATCCCAATTTTTTTTTTTTTTTTTTCCTGTAATTGTTGTCATTGTGAAGAAATAACATGGGTTAACAACTTGAATAATTTTATTTGCTCTGAAAGTTTCGGTCAAATTTTGTTTCACGTTTTTCAATTATTTCTTCTTTGTTTTTTTTTGCTTTGTACAAAACCATGATGATATCAGTGTATGTAAATTTATTAAAATGTTGGGATTGTACAAAGACCAGAGTTTCTATTCTAGGTTAAAACAATAGCATATTATTATTAATTAGTGGAACAACCAATCAATCATGATTTATATTTGAGTTATATGAGATTTGTATTATAAAGAGTAAACAGAATTGCAACAAAGGAACCATACGTTCATTATTTACCTTGTATAAGTACTTCTGTAAACATGATAAATTAGTGAAGGGAGAGCTGGAGGTGTTATTGCGGGGAGGGGGTGGGGAGGGGGCGGGGTGGGTTGTTGATGCTTTCATGACTAATGAGTACAAGACAACAGTACCAAGAACATTCCTTTAGCCCTCCTCTCTGTTCATTGTAGGGCAGGAAAGTTGAGAGACGAGGAACTTTGTCCGTGAAAATTAAGAAACCTGTACCTATGCTAAAACAATGGTTTAGGGAAGGATGGAGGGGGGGGGAGGGGTGGCATGTTTTGTGAGGATGACATCTGTTTTTTTAAGAACCAATGACTATAGATTATTCCTTCTTTAAGGGTCCAAATATGTGGGGAGCCGATGTCTGCAGTGAAACAAAGCTTGTGCTTTTATCAACTTTTCCATTTGAATACAGAAATCTGTAAAAAAAAATATTTATGAATCATAGAGTTAAAAATACAAATTAATTTTGATATGTTTTTTTTTTTTTTTCTGCTGTAAAATTTGTCGAAATACGGCATGTGGAATTTCGGAAAGCTAACCATATCAAAAAGCATTAATTTGTTAGCTATTGTTAATGTAATTTTGGGTTGATCAATGAAGATTTATAATCAAATTCTTAAAAAGATACTGGATCTGCAAAAAGAGTGGTTTGGTTCTCGCAATACATGCCAAACATCTCACGGTTACCGACCACCACCAACCACCGCTAACATTAAGTTAGACATCATATTCTCTATAATTTATCGATTTCTGCACATCTGCAGATCTGGTCACAGGTAGTTGCCATAGCAACCCAGGAAGGAGTGCCTAGGTCTTTTGAAAACACCGGGCCAGTTCAAGTAGAAGTTGATTGAATTAGCTTGAAGCTTTTTGATCATTTAACCTTGTCAAATATATGTGCCAAAAATTGGAAGTATACAACAGTAAAGTTTGTAGTATGCTTTAGAAAATACCAGACTGCCTTGTTTTTGGGGATTTGGAATTTGGGTTAGACAATTTTTAGCAGACGAAAGTTGGAATTTTTTTCCCCTTGTGTTCCATTCTGTCCCCTCCCCCTCCCCCCCCTCCCCAAAATGATTTATTTGATGTATTTCCACTTGTGATTATAATTTTTTTTAAGGTTATGCATGAATTTATATAATTTGGTTGACAAATTTATCTATCAATATTCATAATATTATCCATCAAACTTGTAGTTGTGAAATTGTGAGCAAAAAATAAAAACAAAAAGCAAGTGTATTAAATCATTCATCTGACATTCCAAACAAAATGGTTACCCTTGCAATTATTTGGTCGACTACAGAATTTTTTTTCCCCATCAAATACATAACTTCCTTGTTTTTTCTTTTCTTTTCTCTTAATAATATTTTTATTTCCTTGCTTTACATTTAATATTGACAACAACAAAAAAAACGACTTAGCTTCAGCCAGACCAGCGATCTGTTAAATTAAAATCATTTACACGAGATAATATTCATAAATTTTCTTAAATATACAGAAAAATGTTAAATCAATATATCATAATGCAAGACTATTTGCAGCCAGAATTGCATGTCACTAATATTCACATAATAAACATATATACTCTGTCAATAGTAATCCAATGATAAAAGCAATGAATTTGAATAACCTTAGGAGCTCCGACATTTCGATGATGCTACTGTAATTAGCAAAATGTTAGGGTAGGGCACTTTGGGTTTGGGCAATTGAGTTATCTGATTGACAGGTTCAATGAAAATGCTTTTGAACATAACCCCAAGCTACCCATCCTCCCAGCTCCCATCCCACCCCTCCCTCTCCCTCCCCGGGCAAAACATGAACAATGCAAACATGGCTGCCACATTATGATACAGTGTTGCTTTGCCTTGGTAGGGGTGTCTACAGTAAAGAGCAATGTCCGGGGGTCTTGACTGAGTATATTTATGACGGTGTAAATTCATGACTTGGGTGCCATGTATCCTGAATGTTTAGTTCACTTCTATGTTATAAGTTTTACCACAATACGGTCATGTTCATATAAAACTATCAAAAGACATTACTCGATGACAAAAATGTTACAAAAGTGCATCTTGACTGAAATAGTTGAAGCAAAGCCTGGATAATATTTTACAGGGAGGTTTTTTGTTACCGATGAAAAGTGAAGCAGGTTTACAAGTTATTACTCTTTGGACAAAGTTTTACATCTCTTGGACATGATAAAAAGTACAACAGCAATAACACCCACGTTGGCTCAATTTAAGATTCAAGCCAGTAGAAGTTGGGACATGGAATATGAGCCTTGAACTCACAACTACAGATAAAATCAATTCTTACAAAACCCCTTTTCCTTCCCATTTTGCCTTCTTCTAAACCTCTATTGCACCTGGTAACTATATCAGATCAGGGCCCCGTTCCACAAAGAGTTACGCTTGATCTTAAGTTTGATCGATCGTGCGTAAGTCACCTGATCGAGCGTAAGTTTGATATCAAACTTATCTCCGTTCCACAAAGAAACTTACGCTTGATATCAAGCTTAAGTTCGATCCGATCATGCGTAACTTTAAGTAGTGATCCAGATCAATCGTAAGTATGATACGTTGCTATTGTAAACAATTGATTTACAATTTGTTTAGTTTTTTTACTGTACATGTAGAAGTAATCAAATGTGAATTTTATGTACTTGTGCACAAATGGCGTTATATTTGTATCAGCAAGCTGGTCAACAATGTAATTATCGTCGATTTTTACAAAGAGAGAGAATTTTTAGAGACAGAAGGCAGCCTTTTGAACTTTACAATGATTTTGACATGTACTAAAAGATATAAGTTTACTAGGCTAGGCTGTATGACTATAATCAACAGATTACAGGCCAAGTTAGAACATCCCACCAACAAAATTAAGGCTATGTCACCCAGTTTGCAGGTTTTCATTGCTCTAAGATTTTATGCATCAGGATCAAAATGTGCCTTAGCAGAGTGTGCCTCTTTACACGGATGCAGCAAGTCATCTGCCTCGCGGGCATTGAGGAGGGTTACATGGGCATTGGTTCAAATCCGGAATTATGAAATTAAGTTCCCAACCACTCCAGCCTCTCTGACCAATGCTCAGAGGGATTTTTTGGGGTAGCAGGATTTCCGCAGGTTGTGGGTGCAGTAGATGGGACATTGATTGGAATCCACAGATGTAACTATGGGCCGGATGAGTATGTATTTGTTAGTCGTAAAGGTGTACATGCAATCAATGTACAGTTTATTTGTAGTGCAAAATACAAAATCATCAATGTTGTAGCACGATGGCCAGGCAGTACCCATGACAGTAGGATATTATGTGAAAGCCTTGTTGGGAGACAGTTTGAGGACCACTTACTTCAAGGGATTCTTCTCGGGGACTCTGGTTATCCTCTACAGCCATGGTTGATGACGCCTATTCTGAACCCAGCCACACTAGAAGAGACCTTATTCAATAAGTAACTAAGCTTGTACAAACCAACACATATCGAGGTATGGTATCGTATCATTTCAGTTCATTTGACTCTCTAAATTTATTCATCGCTTTAGATTTGTCTAAAAAGCACACACACAAAATCACAAACTCAATATAGTATCAGTTATAACTGTATATTGTAGTTCACCATACGGACAAAAAAAAAGACATAAATTACCTAATAGTGAACAATGAAATAAACAGCTGTCTTCAAGTTTATAGTTATTCTTTAATTGCAGTGCTCAGACAAGGACACAAGCCAAGATTGAGCAAGTCAACGGCCAGCTCAAGAACAAATTTCGATGTCTGCTTGACGATGGCATGCAAATAGAACCACAAAGAACTTGTAATATTATCATTGCCTGATGTGTCCTCTTTAACAGTAATCAGTAAGGACTTGAAGGAGCCACACTTAGATCCCCAGCATGACCAACAGGTTCAACCAGACCCAGATAAAGTTGGGGCAGCACCTGATAATGTCCATGGGGCAACTGTCCGGGCAGATTTAATTACTAATTTTTTTCACCTAAATGATGGTCTCGTACCATCTTCTATCTCTTCCCCTATCCTTGTTACTTTGAAAGAGTCAAATTAGTTTTGGCTGTACATAGTGTCAGCAAAAAATATAAATGTCATGTCAAACAAACAAACATTTTGCATTTTTCAAATACCACATGCATTCTACCACAAAAAAAAACAGTTTTGACATTCTAACATAACAGCTTAAAGTCGCATTTTGAATTTAAGTTCAGTTATATACTTTTTAAGAAAAAGTCGCCCAGGAAAGAACCTGGGCACCAAAACCAAACTACCCAACGACTAATCCGCTCTCAACCCCAGTCCCCTTGCATCGGGACTCTGACTGTGTGATCATCGTCGAGTGTGCATCACCATTCCCATCGAAAGAGAACAGATACTACACATGATCTTAGCCAAAAGGCAGAGAATTTAAGTTTTGTTGACCATCAATTTAGTTCCAGTAGTACACCAAAAAAAAATTTAGTATCTAAGGCAGATAGTATATAAGCTAAAACTTAGTATCTAAAGTTGACAAACAATGCTGTTACATAATGGACGGTTCAGAAATGACATTCAACTCAAAGATGGTTGGAAAGGCAGTATACAATCCTTGATCAATAATATCATCTACAACTCCCTCTCAGATGGTTTTCCAGTTCAAATAGTAGTTCCTTAGCTTCCTTCACTTGTATATGAATAAAGCTACTTAGTAAAGAACCAATATATTCTACGTAGAAGAGTACACTATGGTGTAGGCTGTGTAATTATAACAGTGACATAGTATAACTGGCTTCTTTGGCCTGGAATGAACTGTTGGGGAAAGGGTTGACTGCCTGTTTGGTGACATTTCTGTTGGTGCAGTTGAATCCTGTGAATATAGCAAAAG
>JAIPMN010010855.1:0-10062 GCA_020650975.1 Apostichopus californicus
CCCTCCTCGGCATATTCCTGGCTAAGCGCCTGCACTCTGTCCTAAAAAATGTTTGTGCTCTAATGTACACACACAGAGTATTGCTAAAAAGATATCAAAACCAACCTTTGGCCCCCATAACTTGAGAACCGTGTGTTCGATCGAAGGATGGTTGTTTCTATAGAGCACACAGAGTTCTATCATATATCAAAATATTGACACACTTGTTTTCTTTGTCCCGTATATTCCAAAATAAGAATGTTTTCCCAAGATTTGACCTTTTGACCCCATAGTCAGATGTAGTTTGACATTCTCTTTCCAATAAGCAACATGACAAGTCTGTACGATCATCCTAACTGTACTTATTAAAAAAAAACTTTGACCTCTTATAACTTCGCACACGAAGGTCGCACAGGGGCCAACCTATGGAAAATGTTAATCAGAAGACCATTTGAGATCTGAATATGGCTACAAAAATTTAAATAAACCAAGAAACTAATAAAGGTTACCGGAGGTCAAAGTGAGGTCAAATGTCACCCAGATGCGGGTCGACTATTGGATTACAATAGAGTAACTCCCAACCTTCACGGACATTTCGTTCTCAAGTTATTTAAAAAAAATAGTTTTGACCCCTAATTGACCTTTGTTGACCATGGATCACATAACCGTTATGTTTAGAAATAATTCTCCCATTTACAACTAGTCACAAAATATCAAGCATGTCAGAACCTGTCAATTGGAGAAATTGCTTTGTTTATTACTTTGGTGTTTCGCCCCTAACTGACCTTTGGTGACCTTAACAGGCACCAAAACCAATACGGCACACCTTCTCACTATGGCAGATCTATATACCAAGTTTGAATTAGGTTCAACTTTCCCTTGTTGAGTTGCCGTGTACCCAAGCAAGTGTCACGGACACACAGACACGCATGCACACACACACGCCAAGTTGACTACATAGGTTCCTTTTGCTAAAGCAAGGAACCAAAAAGGTATCATGATTAACTCTCATGTAAAGATGCATTTACGGTGCAAATTGTTTCATGGCATTGCGTCACTTTTAAATTTCCTTCAGGTAAAAAGTGAGACGTTATAAGAGTTGCACTGATTATCTTTAAAAACACACTTAGTGGCAACCTACATCAACGCCAGAATATTCAAATTAATATGTATAAATATAATGTTTAGCTGTTTAGTGACAATGATGCAGAAATAATGCTTTTAATAGGCCTATGTCATTTGTTACACACATTTCTAAAACCTGAACAATCAAACTAACAAGAGCCCAAGGGCACTGTGGTTCCTTGCATAGGGGTATATGACAATACACATAATATTATCATAGCAAGATTGGGCTCAAATAGTCCAAGTAATTGTGGTCCTACATGTACCCATAAAGTAACCAACACTATAGCCAACACTTTTGTGATCACAAATTGTGATCGGATTTTTGATCGGAAGGCACTATAAAACATTTTTTCTTTGCCCATTTTCTCCCCCCAAAATAATAATTTTTTAACATTAATTGACCTTTGCTGACCTCGGATCACATGACCGTTCAGTTTGAAAATATTCCCCTATACCATTCGCAACTTGTCCCAAAATACCAACCGTGTCACACCTTGGCACTGAGAGCTATTGCACTAAATGTCTGAAAATTAACTTTCACCTCATATAACTTCACAAACAAAGGTCACCTGGGGTCAACCTATTGACATTTTTGATCGGTGAGACGTAAAGATAGCATCAAAACTATAAAAATTCAAACATTGTTTTCTTTGCCCATGTTTTCCCCCCAAAATATTATTTTTTAACATTAATTGACCTTTGCTGACCTCGGATCACATTACCTTTAAGTTTGAAAATATTTCCCTATACCATTTGCAACTTGTCCAAAAATATCAACCGTATCACACTTTTGCACTGGGAGTTATTGTATTAAATGTCTGAAAATTAACTTTGACATGTTAAAAATGTTTGGTTTTGATGCTAGATTTGGATATCAAAACCAATTATTTTCTTTTTCGCTCATTTTGTGACCTTTGACCTTTTGACCTTGGTTTCAGATGTAGTTTGATCTCCTGATTCCAAAAAACAACACGACAAGTATGTACAGCAATCCTAACTCCGACCGAAAACTTTGACCCCATATAACTTCGCACACGAAGGTCACACAGGAGTTAACCTATAGACATTTATGATCAGAAGGTACCTTTAACATCTGAAAATAGCATCGAAACTGAAAAATCCCCAAAACACTTAAAGGTCACCAGAGGTCAAATTGAGGTCAAGGGTCACCCAGATGTGGGTCGACAATTGGATTACATTGAAGCAACTCCCAACCCTAACGGCCAATTCGTTATCAAGTTATCGCAAAAATACTCGTTTTTTATCATTAATTGACCTTTGGTGACCTCGGATCACATAACCGTTAAGTTTGAAAATGTTTTCCTAACCAGTTCACAACTTGTCCCAAAATATCACCTTGTCGCACATTGGCACTGGGAGTTATTGCAGTTTTAATATTTTTGGTTTTTGGACGATAACTGACCTTTGGTGACCTTTGTGGGCACCAAAAACAATAAGGCACACCTTCTCCATATGGCGGATCTATAGTCTAAGTTTGGCCTCAATCCAACTTTCCTTTATTGAGATAGAGCGTACCCAAGTATGTGTCACAGATGCACACACAGACACGCAGATACATACACAAACACGCCAACCTGACTACATAAGTTCCTTTTGATAAAGCAAGGAGCCAGTGATAACTTGCAGAGACTCATTCATATCTACACCCACCTGCCCCCACCCCACACACACACCCCTCCCCATCACACACATACACTCATATTTTCAAATCTGACGTATAAACCGTGTTGTACCTCATTTGAATAATAAACATCCGTCAGTTCTTCCCCAATTTTCAACATCTGTAATAAAAGCATATAAAAGTTGTTAAGGAAAACGGTATTCAATCAAGTGCGATGCCAGATCATTATACAAGCAGAATGGGAGGGGGGGGGTAGGGGATGAGATGCAATATTTTGCCGACTAAAGATGAAAATACAAGCAGGATGTGTTGATCAACGAAGCCTGAGTCCAATGGATTGGGGCCCAGTGGGCAGGTGTCCGCTGAAGCCTGAAGGTCCTCTAGTTGGGGTCCATGCTCACATAAATACTGAGGTTAACGGTATTTCTGTGCTAAAATGGGGCTAAACTTTGACCTGTACTATACGTTGCATATAAGTTTTAAATGGAATAGGGAGTTGTCTACATATACATTCCAATCTCCTCCCCTTCCTGCACCACGCCCTCTTTCTTTTTACTTTCTCATTCTCCCGCCCTCTCTTCAGTGGCGAACTTAGTATAGTTGGAGCCCCGGGGGATCCTTCCCTTGTCACCTTGTGCAGGGGATGCTGCCCTGACGTAGGAGTAAAAGTGGAGAAATTGTTGTGATGTTAGGTGGCTTGGATGCAAAATGGTGCTATTGGCAAGCGTTGAACTGCTTATATGTTTAGGATTTCTCATTCTTTAGTGAATGTTTCTTAACTTTTGCTTTTGTTTGATCAAAATATTAATTTTAGTAGACAATTCAGAACGGCATAAACAACAACAATTATTAACAAAAATATGAAAAATGTCCTCCGTTCGTTTATAGCTAGCCACTATTAGCATCCCACATAAATAATTAGTTAATTTTTTTGGATTTTATTTTATTATCATTATTTTTTTTTGGAGGGGGAGGGGCTGTGGCATGGCAATCACCTTACTAGTACCCGGGGTGGGCCATCCCCGCTTAGTATCTACTGCCTCTCTGTTCTCTCTTCTTTCTTTATTCTTCCTTCTTTCTTCTCTTCTTTTCTTCTCTTATTCCCTTTTTTTTTCTATTTCCCTCATTTGGCTGACTGGTACTTCATTTTGCCGAATACATTGTTGAATGGGGGAGAAGGGAGTGCACACCGGCACACCCCCTTCTAGCTACAGCCCTATGTTCAATGAATATGAATATATATGAGTATGAATGGAGGGTCACACCAGCACACCCCCCCCCCCTTAGTACAGCCATGTGTTCATAGATATTTCTATTATTCTAGTTGTCTTTCTTTATTATACTGTATCTAGCTCTTCTGTACTTTACGCTGACATTTAATATTTAATTATCATTTTGTAATATTTTTGGTTTGATTTTTAAAGTAGAAGACGGGAAGGAAATAAGTCATGACAAATAGGAATTTACAATGGTTAACCATAATATGCTTGACTTTCTTGAATTTGATCTTGACGACTTACTACAGGAAATACCTAGAAATATTATGAACTTCTGGTAAAACCATAGATTCAAACCAGAATGCAAAAATGCATAGTGGTTTCGATGATGTAAACTTCAGCTATTTTCTGCATGAATCTGACGTAATGTATAGTGAGGGTGTACAACATACTTGGTATTAGTAATACAGTGAAAAGCAGTGCGATGTGACAAGCAATAAATTCACAATGACACAGGCTGTCCTGAAATGAGCATTGACCTCAACAACAAGCTTCTTGTACTTAATGTGATAGATGCATCAACATACTAAGAGAGACAGGTAAGAGGGGAGGGAAGTAAATGTTTGGCATTTGCTGACTTCAAATGACCTTTGACCTCCACCAAAAGCAATAATAGGCTCCTTAAATTTAATATAGTACATCTACAAACCAAATATGAGATCTGTCCTTTCTTGCAATATCATGTTTACAAGGTTGTCACGATTTGACCTGTTGTCCCCAAATGACCTTTGACCTACATCAAATACATTATGCTTCCTGTACTCACTGTGGTACATCTACACACTAAATATGAGTTGGTCCGACCTTCCCTTCTTGAGATATCGTGTTTACAAGGTTTTCAAAAGTTGACCTCTGGTGATCCCAAAAGACCGTTGACCTCCACCAAAAACAATAGGCTTGTTGTACTCAATGGGGTACACCTAAACACTAAATATGAGGTCTGCCCATGCTCCCCTTCTTGAGATATCGTGTTTACAATGTTTTCACAATTTGACCCCTGGTGACCCTAAATGACCTTTGACCTCCACAGAAAACAATAGGCTTCCTGTACTCAATGTGGTACTTCTGCACATTAAATATAAGGTCTGCCCAAGCTTCCTTTCTTGAGATATCGTGTTTAGAAGGTTATCACACTTTGACCCCTAGTGACCCTAAATGACCTTTGACCTCAACAGAAAACAATATGCTTCTTGTACTCAATGTGGTACATCTACACACCAAATATGAAGTTGGTCCAACTTTCCCTTCTTGAGATATCGTGTTTACAAGCTGGGCGTCACATACACACGCACACACACGCTTACACGCACGCCATCATGAATGCATAGGTTACGATACTCATCGAAACCGAAAATCGAAAATGCTTGACCTAGTTTCTCCTTGGCAGCTGGCCAAGAAATGTTTTGACACCAACGTCAAGAACAATGGTATGTTCCAAAACAGTTCGGGCTTTCATATTCAACAAAACAATACGAAAACCGGTTTCAAGCACAACCATTTGATTTGGAGGTTACGGTATTTTACGTAAAGTTGTTATGAAAAGCTTCATCCAGAGTAGCTGCAACAACTTTGCGAACATCGTAGAAGTATTATCGGAAGATTTTGTTGAATATGCCTACTTGGTTGCTGTCTTCTAGCAATATATGGCGCCTAATGGCGGGTATATTTCTGATAGATTCCCGCGCTTGATATCACCAAAGAGATATTTTGAGAAGTTGCTGAACAACAAGTCAAAGGAAATTTTAGAACCGTTACGGCTTTTGGAAGCAAGTGTACAATTTGTTCAGTGTGAACTTGTGAACAATGAACTTTTATTGGCGGGAAACTTTGGCTGTAAGACCGGGAGACTCCCCGTAGTATTTGGAGCGTTCCCGCTGCTGGGATTACTGTATATGCGGTATGCGTAAATATCACACTAATTGTCGTGCGGATTCCGCTCGTGTTTCGGCTTTCTCTGATCTGAAAATGTTTTCAAAAAGTTCCTAGTTGTACATAACAATGTTTGCGGTAATCCTTTCTTTTGCCCAAAACAGCTTCTGTAGGCCTATTTTTTTTATTCGAGAGAGACAGAGCGCTGATCTCACACGATGTCCAAGATTTTCCAACCCTCGAAATACTGTTTATTTTAAAAGAGGTCAAGAAGACCCTCAGATTGTATTGATCTCCTTCTAAATGCAAATGTCAATGTAGTCTAAGCGTAATACTTTGTCGAGTGTTCAATGATTATCCAGCATGATGACGCACCCTGCATTGTCTTCTAATTTAGATGAAATATGTGGAAGGAAAATTTATCGTTATTATCGAATTATCGCGATATATTTTAAATTATTTATCGTGACAGTAAAAAGTCACTATCGCCCAACACTACCACCCACCCACCAAGTATGGCATAGATCAATCATTCACTTGTTGAGTTATCGTGCATACAAACTAAAGTGTCACACACACACACACAGACCTGACTACATAGGTTCCTTTGCTTACAGCAAGGAACCAAAAACAATAGGCTTCTTGCAATGCATCTATTACACCACACCACCTACATCCTAGGTCAGTGCTGGGTTTGAAATTCGTGGTACCTATGCAACTTACATCCAACCAGAACTACCAATGATTTACACATATTTTCTAGAGAAGGCATGCTTCGCCATTCAAGTGCACTATTCCATCGAAATCACATCAACTCTTTAGCAAAATATCAATACGGATGAGTGACAAGTGTTGCAGTAGCTCTAGCACTTTTATATATCTATGGTCTGCAAGCAAGCCTTAGGAGGACACTGTTACACACACACATGTATGTAGCTATGTACATAGCAATTCAGGACTTCTAGCGACACACTTAAGTCAATGGGGATATTGTCGCGAGTTCAGATTCAAATCTACGGATGCCCGTAAGATCATTTTCAAATGTCAATAGGCTCTCCTATTCTTATGAGGCGAATCGCCCATGTCATCTACTTATAGGCTGGACGATGGGAGATACCGTATATTATGAAAAGGTTTTTACAAGTTGACCCCTGGTGACCCTAAATGACTTTCGACATCCACCAAAAACGATAGGCTTTTTGTACTTAATGTGGTCAACCTACATACTAAATGTGAAATCAATCCAAGCTTCGCTTCTTGAGATATCATGTTTACAAGCTTTTCACTATTTGACCCCTGGTGACCCCAAATGACCTTTGACCTACACCAAAAACAATAGGCTTCATGTGCTTAATGTGGTACTTCTACATACAAAATATGAGATCAGTCCAAGCTTTGCTTGTTGAGATATCATGTTTACAAGCTTTTCACTATTTAACCCCTGGTGACCTTTGACCTACACCAAAAACAATAGGCTTCTTGTACTCAATAAGGTATTCATATGTACCAAATATTAGAACTGTCCAAGCTTCCCTTCTTGAGATATCGTGTTTACAAGCTGGGCGTCACAAACGCACACACACACACGCATACACGCTAGCATGATTGCAAAGGTTACGATTATCATCGAAACCAATAAAAAGTTAAAAGTGTAAAACATACAGTACTATAGATTCTTAAAACTGTTTTTACAGTCCACTTCTATCCCGAATGCCAGGAACAGGGAATGTCAGTAATTTAAAGCGAATTTAAACTCGGAATATTACATTTATGAATCTGCTTGATGTGCGAGCAAAAGGGAGGGTTGGGGAGGGGACAGTAGGTAAGTGAAGGAAATCTCAACTAGTTGGAGCAGCATATGTATGATTCCGGAAATTAACGCCGTAAAGTAAACTTCTTAAACCAATAACCTTAAACCCATGAAGAGCAACAGGAATGTGTATCTGCACTCCATCTGGATCTTTTTTTACGCTTTAGTGTTTAAAGCAAACTGATGGCAACAACTATAATGCATACTAAAGGATGGATTTAGGTGGAAACTCATTTCTTTTAAACTGTCTACGACAAATCAAACTGATGTTTGTACCTAAAGTAAATAGTTAAATGTAATGATAACTCACACGCATTACTTACAGGAAAGAGTGATTCAGGATCTTCGTTCAGAAGCCAGCAACCAGACTGAAGATCCAGAAGATAATGGTGTTCCTTTCTTCCGTAAGGAGCCCAGAAAACTGTAAAATGGATAGAACAGAAGACTATAGGGAATATAGTAACTTGACCATGCATGGATAATTGAGTTACTGGGAATTCTTAGTTACCTTTGGTACCCTGATCCTCCCATCCCCCAACCATCCCCTCACCCAGTCACGGACTAGTGTTCGACAGATTATATGATAATCGGTTCTTGCCGATTACCGATTAGTTCCTGTGACAATCGGGCCGATGCCGATTACCAATTATTTCATCATTTTCGTGGAACTGGCCTAATGTATGGTTAAGTGTTATGCATGATTACAATACCATCAAAGTTGTAAATGAACTATTTAACGTTACCCAGTAAAGATTAAGGAGCAAATAAAGAACACTGTAATACATACATAGGGCGCTGTACATTTATAACGAGGAGTCGCAATATTGCAATCCCGCCACAACACAGTAATTGACAGTGCTGTACAGACTACAGAAGGAGGAAAATAGTAGCCATTGGCTACGAAATGAGAAAAAAAAAAGGTCAGGGGCAGCTTCGACATCTGGTATAATAACCATTATCAGTGTTTCAACTCCAACGAAAATAAAGTGAAAAGTATATCGCACGGAAACAACATATTTGTTATTTCGTAATCTGATATCAAAATATATAATCTGATATGAAAAATAATGTATAAAAGTAAGTTACTTTAACGCATTCTCTTACACAGGCTCTTCTCAGTGGATAAGCAGTTTGCTAACAGTTTTATTTTATCATGATTAATAAAACAATCCCGAAAGTTTTCAATTATTAACATCTGCGAGGGAAACCTTCCTATCGAACGTTGTTTCAAACGATCATACACAGTAAGTCAATGGCGCTTCTCCATTGACTTAACTACATGTGGGATAAATCACACACTAAAGTCCTATTGCCTTTGTCGCGCGTGTCACTAGAAATTAGACTTGCTTTAGTCAATTACGGTAAAGGAGTTCGGTTACTGCAAATGGGTTATTTTAGCACGTATGGTACATGCGGTCAGGGATAAAAAAAAAGTTGCTTCGGGTTTTTCGCAAAAATATGCGTAAGAATGTTTGCCTAATCACACAATACTGAAATGCAGTAGAACTACTGAGGACTGTCGCCAAACACTTTTAGGAGTATTTGGCGCCTTGATTTCATCATTTTATCACATTTGTAAAATCTTGGTCGTATTTTCAAACTGAACAGTTATGAAGCTCAACCTTTCTCTAGCCAGACTAGCCTAATGTACGTAGAACTCACAATGAACGAATCATAATGTCATCGTTTTCACTTTCCAGTTTCACCACCTACGGTGAAACAGCCAAAGTGGTTCCAAAGTATATTGCTTTCGTTTTATATTTAGTCAAGACAATAAATCGTTCTTATCAATCGTTAAACATGGATAATAGGAGGTTTTGTAAGATGCAGTAAGCAAAGTGTAAAAAAAAATCGTCGCCCCGAAGCTTATTGCTGATATATACTGTATGATGTTAACTGCCAAAACTGGATAGTGCCTCAAAGAGCAATTTAGTACAATCTCGCGTGAGGGACTTGCGATACCGTTTCCTTCCCGGCTTTCAAAAGCGTTGCATCGAATAATCTACATTCTTCTCCTGTTGTGGTTGTGTTAAATCAAAAGCGCGGAAAAAGACAATCCTTTATGTGGAACGTAATAAGCGGTTCCGCATAATCGATTGCGCTATGGACTTTGCCGATGCAAAGTCCATATGCAAAGTCCATATTTACCGATTGTCTAATAATCGGTCGGATGCCGATTATCTAACCGATTATCGGTCGAACAATATTACGTACATATACAAAGAGGATATTTGACATTAACCCTCACATATGTCATTACTCGACAGATGGAGAGTATACTACCTTCTCGTCCTTCCGAACTTGACACATGTTATATGATATTCATTATTTGAAACAATTATCAATAATTGGTTATT
>JAIPMN010010865.1:0-12700 GCA_020650975.1 Apostichopus californicus
AACACTACAGTAGACATAGTCTAACAGTAACAGTAACACTACAGTAGGCATAGTCTACACACAGTTACCGTATGGATGCTTCACTCGAGCAGTTTTAGTACAACTTTAGCTCTAGAAAAACACTTTTTTGACGGTATTTAATAAGAACAAAACTACCCGTGAACAGTTTTATTGGGTATTTCATTATTTTGGATAAAAAAACTGCAAAGACGGAAGCTTTAGTCATTTACTTACCATTTTCGTTTTTCCTTTTGTGAGCAAGAATGCGCGTTTACGAGAAAAAAGTTTCAGACAAAGTTGGCGCTGCAGGTCAAAGGTCACATTCAGCCTCTTTCAAAGCTATAAAAGATACGAACTTTTAATAAATTCTTAAATAATCGTTCGTAACTTAAGAAGATTAATCGTTCGTAAGATACGAACTATTTCTTGGTAAAACTTCTTAAGTGACTTACGAAGAATTACTTAAGAAGTTTCGTAAGTAATCTTTATGAAATAGGGCCCTGGTGGCTAAAGTTGATTGCTGAACAAAATTGCTAATAATTTTCTGAATCTAACTGTGAAAACCACATCCTCATTATGGCATTTCCTGTTGCGAAGATATGAATTTTTGAAATTTAGTGATATTTTGGAAATGCATCTGACAACAGCAGAACGAATGATTTCATCAGAGCACTTCAACTGAAAATGTCTGATCATAATATGTCGATAATTTATTCACAAACACAAAGAATATTTCTACAAAAATGATACATTTTGATGAAATTCTTAGTACAGAGAACTTTGACATCTATGCAAACATTCCAAAAGTTTCAAGGATAAATCAACAAGAAATAGCCTTAGTAAAGCTTCCAAAGAGCATTTGCCCAGATGACATCACAGACCCTCTACTGTGATCCAACTTCCTGGAGTAGTTGAAGGTTTAGCCATTCAAGAAAGATCACATTCCATCGAGCATATCTCGAGTTAGGGGCATGATATTGAGATTGGGTTTTCAACTAACAGTATGGAATATTTTTCTCTTCAATGTAAGTTCACATTGTTTGTCACCATAATACCACTTTAACTAATACTGTACAATTAAACAGACTGAAAAAGAAGAGCAACGGATGAAAACCTAACATAACATAACACATGTGTTCCACTTGAAGAGAATTTGCATGCCCTCTGCACTACACTGAACTTCATATGATATTTTTGATGCAGAAAACATTGTCTACAAATAAACACATACAAATTGAAGAAAACATTTTTTTATCAAATATTAATTTGGAATTTAGCCATAGCATCACAAATGTGAAAAAAAACATATTATTTGAAGTTGTTAAGTCTAGTTTTCATCCTGAATTTTGCTGAGCTGACAAGCTGCCATCCAGGCAAACATGACATCAAAACACAAAACACTATTCATGCTAGAGAACAAAGTAATTCATGCAAAATGATACTAAATTCAAAGCATAT
The DNA here is from genome assembly GCA_020650975.1 of Apostichopus californicus. Lineage (NCBI taxonomy): Eukaryota > Metazoa > Echinodermata > Holothuroidea > Aspidochirotida > Stichopodidae > Apostichopus > Apostichopus californicus. Next base: position 1,459 of record JAIPMN010010865.1, read on the forward strand.
ATGTTATGGAAACAAAACAGTTATCATAAAAATTAAAAAAGACAGCCCGCCACCCCCCAAAAATAAAAATGAGTACCAATGTGACAAAGGTGATTATGCAAATTCCATTTAAACTATCAAAATACAAATACATGAAGCGAAAATACTTTGAGATTTCATTAAAACCTGGATAAGGAGCATAAATGGCTGGAAGGGATCATGGTTCCCCTTGTTCACAACACAACACCTGATAACATCACGAACAAAGATGTTGATGTCTTGTGTACAGGAGTAAGGGTGTCCATTATGCCCATGTTCCTAACTTCCCAAATCACCCAGTTGACCATGTAAAACAGACATACTTACTTATAAGACAAGACAGACAAACAGACAGACAGGTGTCCATTCATACTGTACACACATAACCTACTTGTATGGGCTAGGACTTGAAAACACTCCAAGGCTATCAAAGCTAATGCTTGCAACTTCAAATGATAAGCACAAACAACTTTAGGCAGAATATTAATCTTGATAATTCATTGACCAAAATACCAGTTCAAGTAACTATTTATTATTCACATTATTCACATCTAAATTACGGTAATTGTTTGGAACGGCTGCTTGAAGCCTTAATAGCTGTTGTCATCATCTCATCAGTATAGGCCTAAAATATTAATACATTAATTCATTGTTTAATAGTCAATCCACTTCAATTAATAAGCCTCAATGGGTCACTTTTACAACAACAGGGAAGAATAGCATTGCCTTTTGACGATGTACAACACGTCAAAAATCATTGTCCAAAACTCATCCTTTAAATTATAGTCATTACAGCATGACAGATAAGGCTACATACCAGATACCCCTTCTCCTCCCATCCTTTGTTCTTAAAAGATGTGGGGTGGCAAATAGCCAGACTGTTCTCTTTTGTTTATATTAAAGTCACAATGGCTACACCTGATATATTTGCCAGGCCAGAGTGTTTCCCATGTACCTGCAGTTGCCTCATCTTCAAAGCTTTCCACTTTGCACCAAACAAAGAAAGAACACAACTCACCATAATACAACTGTCTGGCTTCTCTGTATAAATAACATTGACACATTGCTTGGAAAAGGGTTTCCTTCATATTGACATCATCAGCTCGAATTTGGCGACTCCTCCAAATGTTTAACATTCTAAAACAATTTTGAGATGAATCTCCCTTTTGCTCCATAATGTAATCAATGTCTTGAGATTTGACCAAAACTGGTGCAAGTTTTTGCCAATTGTCAGAAAGAAGAGCTGCAGTGCTTTCAAGCTCATGTTGTCTCAGACCTAAAATAGATATATATAATAGTAATAAATATAGTGGCTCAATGACGTCAAATTTAGACTTGCTCAAGTCTTCAGCCTTACATGTTCATGAGAGTTATCTCTATTAAATAAACCAGTGACGATAGAAGTATATGTGTCTCTCTGTTGAACAAAACTTGAAATAACTAAATTTCATCAAACTTGCAGTGTAGTTAAAGTCATAATCTGTACAATATATCATACATATTTCTTACTGCAACATAACAAAGCTACAAATGTTGCTAGCTTAGAAATTGTTACTATGCATCACAAATCTACCTAGAAGAGCATGTGCCTACACTAGCAGTATCTATAGTGTTTATCATCAGTAGTATTTATATTTAATATAGACATGGGTCTGATAACTTTGAGATTTAACATTTTTATAAAGGACTACCATTCAACCCACTAATCCATTTCTCTAAACGCATTTATATCCCCTTTTCTTACAATGAAATGGGAAGAGAAATCACTAAGCTTGCAACCTTATATTATGTTCATTAATAAATTTAGGCATGAGTAATATTCTTGTGCAGTAAATGACATTAAAATTCACATTTAGCAAGTTCCAGTAAAGAAATAATAATTCTAGCTAGGATAACTTTCAATCCAGTCTCAGAGACAGTATTATTTATCAGAATTCACATGACAAATCATGGGTGATGACATGATTCATTACAGGTATTGCAACAAAAGTGACTTTACATTGTTACATATTCTGAATTAGGATCATTGTCACAAGAAGCTCCTTTAAGTGGGCGAGGAAGAGAAATTAAGTTTAATAGATCGCTCAGAAGAGACCTTTGAAATAAAGTAGATTGTTGAATCACCATTATGAGGTTTCCACTTTTTTATCTTGTAGGTTAAACTTATAGTTACATCCATGATGGACCAATTTGAGACAAAAACAAGAGTTGCTATAAACATAGAATACATACGATTAAAATGAAAGAACATAGATTACCATATGCAGTAGGGTAGATTCACATAAACTCTGATGAGTGGTTTGTCTTATTCACATATAGCATATGTTACGTTAACTTTACAAGAGCAACCAAATACCTTACCTTTACATAGTTCTTTTTCTGAAACATGTCCAAGGCCAATGTCATGCAATACAGAGGCAAGCATCTTAATTTTGTTGGCATCAAAAGATTGAAGCATACTCCAGTATGACAACATTCGATAGATTCTTTCAGGGAGGAGTTTGAATGTTTCCCTAAAAGCATCCAGACGCACTTCAGAAATCAACAGCTTTTCACCAAGAAATCTCAATTGTTTCGTTTCAATTTGAAGGCTTATTCGACGTAAAACAGATTCATTTAAACCTGAAAATATAAGTTGAAAACTTGTTTCATCACCAGAGGCAATAATCGTTGAGATTTTACTTCAGATTGTCCCACATTTTCTCTTAATAAGCTTAATTCCTTAAGGAATTGCTTTTTCCACAGAAATGTATCCATTAAAGTAGAGAATTTTCACATTTGTTTTCATTCAAAGACTGGAACTAGAGGAGCCTGGAGTTACAGTCCTCTTCTGACCTCAAATGAACTTTGATCTTCACCAGGTTAATCCATTTTCTAGTACAGTGTACTCAGCACAGGGATGTACACACCAAGTATGAACTGCAACCAAGATATACAAGTGAAAACTCTTTGGTACAGTATATCTTAATCGTCACGCATACTTCTGATAACGCAAGGTTACACTATTACAAATGTACAGACTGCCACACCCTCTGGCATATACGGAACAAATAAACTTGAGGCATTGCTAATAGTTGGTCATGCCACCGCACTTACACAGATCAAGAATGTGAATGAGCCTTTGATACTCAAATATATAACCTAATGATTATGCAGCAGAAGGCATGGCCTAATTACCTACTGAATATTGATGAGGCACTACCTAATAGGGCAAGAAGGAACTATGTATACACTCTCTTACAGGGCATCTTCCTACTAAGTTTGAAGCAGTTCGGCCAAGCTGATTGAAAGGAACATTTTTATTTCAGTACATTTGACCTTTGGATCTATGACGTTTGACCTCAGTTACCATGGTAACCAAATATTTGGAGAGTATTTGACATTCCGATTTCTCTTGTGAAGGTTGCAAGTCAATTCAATGTTTCCACTTTGATTTATAGCAAGTAATCTGTTTTACTTAATTTGTCTTTTGACTTAGAGCTAAGAATTGTCATTGTTCTGTAAGTTTTTGAAACTAAAGATCCTAGCACCTTCCTAACAAATATAGAGAAAAGTGTGTGTAAGGAGCTAGAAATATTTGACACAAACTTGCACTGAAGTTATACCTTTGACTGATGACCTTGTGACCTCAGCTACCATGGTAACCACATCTATTGACAGTGCATGTCCTACTCTTAACACATGTGACTATTGCAACTCAATTCAATATTTCCCCTTGGAGTCATAGCAAAATGGAAATGTTTTGCTTAATTTGACCTTCAACTGCAGATCTTGATTGACTACATTGAAACTGATTTGCAGGACAGAAATATTGTCAGAGAGATTGTTTGAAACACACCCTGCTCAATTTCATCAGCAAGAGTGTCACGACCAATGTCACGACAGGCGTTTAGAAGTTGACCCAGCTTGTTGCATCCTTTCTCATTGGTGTTCCAAATGTCAAAGACAGTCCTAAGACAGTCGTAGGGATGCATATCCTGTGTTAGCTTTCCAGTGAGTTCATGTTGCTTTACACCAAGCTCAGCAGCAAACAGTTTCCAGCTGTTCGTTGCTGAAAGTATCACAGTATTCAGAACAGTCTCATCAAAGCAACCACGGTCAGGAACTGCAAAAGGAGAAAAAAGTTCTCTAACGTGTTAAATTTACCTTTTGTAAATTAATTCATATCTGGTGATGCTTCAAATACTAACCCTTACAGTTGGTCAACATTTAAACCCCATTTTGGATAAAACAAACCAAAATAGGCTTGACAAAGACCGCAGTGGTGGACATATTGAAATCATTGGCTGGTCATATTATGACCAGCCAACCAAGCCTGTGGGCACATGCCATATGAAATTGGTCTTAAGATGAAAAAACCTCTTCAATTGAATTATGAGGGAATTATACAGCTGTGTTTTAGAACGCATTTGTTGATTGCCCTTTGACTCTAGGTTTATATGCCAGTCGAATATCCCTTATATTTTTCCTACATTAATTTATAAAAGGAGCAAGTACTGTGTGACACTGCTGAGAACAAAAGTGTGTCTACATTTAACATTGTGATTTAATTCCTCTGCTTATAGAGCAGTCATCCAGCCTTGCTTTACATCTCAATAGTGTGGGATCTCCATGCACAGCAGATAAGACCTTATCAAGTCTTGTACCATTTGAATCAAATTACTGTCCAATAGAAATATCATTCATTTCATGTTTTGATATCAAAGAACAAATTGTAGGAATCATTTAAATTTGTTAAATTATATCAACAATACACACTTAACACACAACTGTAGTAGTTACCACAGCTCTGAATGTGGTAAAATTCCAATATTTCATTTCATTTATTTGCTTTTCCTCAGTGTACAAAAATTGAAATAGTGACAAAGTAATATTAATTAACAAAAGTCATTGTACAATGAGAAGGGAAGTGATCTATAAAATCTTAGTAGAGTTACTCCTGAGGAAAAAGTAAAAAAGAAAACGGAGAAAAAAATCAGAGAAATAGAAAAAAATGCAAAGTATATGAAATTAATACTTGTCTATATATACCTTACTTAGTTTCTTTTGAATGAAAGTGTAGAGACATGTGATTTGATAGAGATTGGCAGATTATTCCAGTTGTTATTTGCACGATAGCATACCCTGTGTGTAACAAATTTATTGTCAGCCTGTCTAGTAGTATAGTTGTGTACGTCTGTATGATATGTGAAAAAGTCTTTGAATATAATAGATTAAAACGATTAATACAACGATAAGCAAAATAATCAAGATGGTCATCTATTAAGTCGGGTAGCTTAAGGATATTATTAGATGCAAACAGATTGCTCGCATGATCTCTGTAATGAGCAGAAGAGATATGTCGTATAGCTCTTGTTTGAAGTATGGTCAGTTTGTGAATGTGACAGTTGGTGGTACCAGACCAAACAGTGTAACAATAAGTAAGATGTGGTGAAATCAGAGCTAAGTACAATGAACGTAGATTATTTTGGGATAAAAACTGTTTTAACTTAGAAAGAATGCCAACACCCCAAGCAACCTTTTTAGAAATAGCGTAAATGTGATCTTCTTAAGTCAAATTTGAATCAATTATAAAACCCCTAAAAATGTGGTATTATCACCTCTTTAGCAAAGCGTTCTATTCATTTGTATGTCAACTAGTTCTTTGGCAATAGGCATCTGACTATTATTATTTCTTGCTAAGATTAAGAGAAAGTTTGTTAGTTGAAAACAAGTTGTAAAATTTTTGGAGTTGTGAGTCTTTGTGTCTTTCAATAGATTAGGGTCCTGTCCAATAAAGAAAAAATTAGTATTATTAGTATAGGATTTGTTCTTAAAAATTCAGAACAATGCAGACCAATCAGATTTGTTTCAATTAACAAAAAGAAAGACTACAAGTTTTTTAATTTCAATGTGCTTAAATTGAAATGACTATATGAAGCAGCATGTACAGTATCCAACAAATGTTTACAAGGAAATGTAGTGCTTATGTGACTTCCTAACTAATATTCACATGGTAAAAGAAGTTACATCAACTCTAATGTTACGGTTGGCTTGAATAAACCTTGGTTAATTTGGTACGAGTGACAAGATTTGGCAACCAAATCATAAATGAAACTTTTTTTAATAAGAGTTCTGGCAAAATATAAACAGGATTCTTATACTCATTAAGGTGACTCCTATACCAAGTATGAAGCTCATTCAAGTATGATATTGAAGTTTTTGTGTATGCACAGAATCAATATTGACCAAAGATAACATTTGAACCCTGCATAACATAATGTGGTCTTTGTTCTTATTGATATGGATACACATGTCAAGTATGAGCATCATACAAGCTTCAATTTTGGACTTATCATGTCTACAAGGTTAACATGCCTCTGACCTCTGCTGGCCTAAGGGGCCTTTTCAAAACTCGCCGTTGCGGTATGCTGCGGAAGAGCACAGCTCGTGTGCACTCATGTGTGTCTCATTATTGCAGCAAGCTCAAGTGATCACTCCCGAGACTTTCCGAAATATTCCACCACAGAGCTAGCACGCACTTAATCCGATTAGAGTTACAAAGGAAGCACTGCTGCTAGGAGCAGAAACGATCGATACTCTCAGTCCAGGAAGTTATTATACTGTAGTGATTTACCGAGTTCGACCTACTGTTTCGTAAAGAAAGTGTTTCCCCACCTATTGTTGTTTACAACATCGTAACTACAACTATCGTAATACAAGCACCATCAGTATACACCTTGTCAAATTGGTAGGCCATGAGCCTATCCTAGGCTTACATCGCACAACGGCCCACAATAAACTTTCCAGAAAAAAAAACTTTGACTTTCTGTTGAAGTTGTCACTTTCAAACAAAATTAGATGTTAATTATTTTTTAAGTTTATGTTATATAAAAAAGGTCTTAAATGCAACCTCTTGGTAAAAACTGTTTCCGTTTGTACATTGTTTATTCGCCCGTATCGAGCACTGAGTTACGGCCAAGTCACGCAGTTACATAAAAAGCCTAGCCTAGCATGTGTGAAATAGCGTTATGTGCAGCGCGTTCGAATATGGAAGTGATTCCAGCATATCTCTCGCCGCCTAGCGCTAGTTTCCGTCAAGAAAGGAGTCCGTGGCTTCGGCCTTAATTATATTTAGCCGCTCAATATGTACTGCGCTTGCTGCTTAGTATATGTGCACTGAACGTAATTTTATCAAACAGAGGGCAAGCAGATCGAACCTATAATACTGTACACGTGCTTCCCATCGTCAGCATTTTTTTCTGGGTGTTTTAATACCATTAACTTTTAGAATGCCATTTTTAGCGTCCGAATTGACTAGCACATAAAACTTTTCGCTAGAGAATTTTTTTTTTATGTATCCTTTAAAACAACATTCTGTTTCGTTTGATACCATCATAAATTCAACACAACTTTATTATTTTTCACCTTTATCGACCAGACTAAAAGGACTTCGCAACAAAAAAAACTGACACCCATCGTTAATATATTGAACACAATCTTTATAACAAAACATTTCTTAAGACAAAACAGCAAGAAAATTATAAAGAAATTATTGCCTTAGAACACAACATGTTTTTGTCAATAAACTACAAAAGAGCAAGTCTTCGTCGTTCTGTCGTTGATTGTCGGTATGTCGAATTGTTATAAAGAAGAGAGTGGTTTTATGCACAGGCCAGGGAGACCCGAAGTCACGGGCGGTATTTCTGGTGCAATGACCCCTCCCCTCACCCCTTTGTTTTTATCATATCGATACTCAGACTTTCAAAACAGTCAAAATAGTAACAACTTCTCAAAATATCTCTTTGGTGATATCAAGCGCGAGAATCTATCAGAAATATACCCGCCATTAGGCGCCATATATTTCTAGAAGACAGCAACCAAGTAGGCATATTCAACACTCTTCCGATAATACATCTACGATGTTCGCAAAGTTGTTGCAGCTACTCTGGATGAAGCTTTTCATAACAACTTTACGTAAAATACCGTAACCCCCCAAATCAAATGGTTGTGCTTGAAACAGCTTGCGTATTGTTTTGTTGAATATGTAAGCCCAAACTGTTTTGGAACATACCATTGTTCTTGACGTTGGTGTCAAAACATTTCTTGGCCAGCTGCCAAGGAGAAACTAGGTCAAGCACCTGTGAACTTGAGATTTGTTTTCAATTCATGGAGTTGGCTGTAATGTTGGCCTAGTTCTCCTACCATAGATTGTTTAATAAACTACGAAAAAGTTTAGCGTGTAGGCTAGGCTTTGCGTAACTTCCATGTTCGATCTAATAGTCATTTTACGAACCTGATTTAATAAGGATTTCGATTTGTTTCTCAGGGTATAAAATATCAAATGGCATGTGAAATAACATAAAAAAGAAGCATGCCAAAAAACAAGTAAGCCAGGTTGTGTTTATTTCTCTCTCCGAACAAAATAAATTGCATTGCAGGACCGGGTTTCACTCTGCTGAACACAATAGGCATAGGCTAGGCCTACTCATTCACTCCACGATAAGCCGTTCTATTCAGTGCAGGCTGTCCATTGTGCCCGCGGACAATGCTCTGTCTGCTGACTACCTAATTAATCTTCGGGACTTTTCGGTCAAAGCCTAGTGATGTCATTCAGAATATTCATAGCCACGGTGGAAATTCGGCTCTCCGCGGCACACCGCAACGGCGAGTTTTGAAAAGGCCCCTAAATGACCTTTGAAAAACAACAGGGCAGTTGTATGGTATCTTGGAGTTAATTTGTTTGCAAGTTTTTCAGACTTTGACTTCTGCAGAAGTCAAACAACCTTTGACTATGTCAAAAAGACAACTGTTCTTGTAAGCACTAAGGTGCATTCACATATCAAGTATAACATTCATCCAAGCTTGGCTTTTGGAGTAAACATGTTTACCAGTAGTTAAATGAATATCTCTTATGTTGACCTTTGACCTCCACCAATTTCAGTAGGCTTTTTGCACTTATCAAGGGAAATCTACATACTAGATATGAACTTCAACCAAGTTGTCCTTCTTGCGTTAACTTGTTCACAAGCTATTCAGACATTGAACTCTATTGACCTCAATGACCTTAATCTTCTTGCATTCCCTAACACAAATCCACATACCAAATGTGAAGTTCTGTTATCATGTACATTTTGAGTTATCGTGGTTACAAACTTGATTCTCACACACACGCAGACACACCCAAGCTAACTTGAAGGCAAAACATATTAGCCTGCCCATTGGCAAGTAACCCAAAATCTTTGGAAACATCAATGAGCAGAAGCTTTCAAATGAGAATTTTTCATCACTTTCACCGACTTATCTTCAAACTTTAAAGATAATCAAGAACTAAGATAGAGGCATTTTGTTTTTATGTTTCCCTACTTTTTCCCAACCATCCTGTTTTCAAGACTCAGTGCTTGGAAACAATCAGTATTTCTATGACACCAGGGTAATGTACCACATATATGCGTGTGGTGAAAGAGCTACACGTTTACCATGTAGATTTCTCATACATTTCCTGCAATTTCAAAGAAAGTAACATTAGGCTTACATATGCTATTATTGTTTAGGTTGAAATGGGTTTTAGGTTGATTCCATAATGAACAGGTACCTGAAGGACCAACCAAACTAGGAAATTGGGTACTATAGGGAGTGAATTTTTGGACTGTTCCCATCACTAAGAGATTGGTAGCAAATTTTTTAAACACACAACTTTGAATATCATAGTTTACCTTTTTCAATGTGATCCCTAATATCTTCTCTTCTATACTGTCCAAGAAACATGAGAAAGCTCTGCAGATGAGCATGATGCCCTGCATGCATATCCTTCCACCAACTCTGCAGCACAGATTCTAACCTGAAGAAGTCCTTCTGCTCCTTTTTTGTGCTTGCTCTCCATTTATCTGTCAACTCCAGTTCAGTGATCAATCCATCACAGAGTTTGCTATCAGCAACTATAGCTTGAACTTCGTACACAGAAAATGGAAACGGTGGTGGATCTAGGAATGATAAATAATATATGCATGCAGTTACTTCATGGGACAAACAAGAAAAGACTCACAGTTACTTAACAATATACAATACCATTTGCATGACTTAAAGCAAACTTCTTATGTAGTGTTAAACTCTTGCCTAATAACACTTGCATGTAGATTCAGATGTGGCTTCACTCAATCTATCCCATAGGTATTTTGCTATTTGTATTTATCTGGCTATACAGACTCATGCAGTGCACAAGTTTAAGAACTTCATAAACCTTTTGGGAGGTTAAACAATGGGAAACAAATGTGGAACTGCTTTGAACCTTAGATTAAATTCAAACAACTATTTAAAAGTTGAAGCAAAATTTGTTGCTATTGTTGCTAACTTCTGATACAGAACTCAACAAAAGCATAATAACCTCATGAATACCTCAATAGACTTCTAACTACTTTTCTTTAAGTTAAGCTGAGTATTTGTCAACACAGCAGAACCAATAAAGTATGGTGATTATAAAAAGACAATTCATTCTTTAAACCGAGAGAAATTACAACCATCCACATGGCTTAACAGAGTGACTTATTAATTTGGGTAACAATTGTCAATCTACACTGATCTTCTGAAGTCAATAATGGATCTCCTTCAGTTATTGACACATGATTTCCAAAAAGGTGTTAGGCTAGCTGACAGAGTTTTAATTTAGAGTAACTAGTTCTAGAATCAAGAGTTTAGTGTTACAGCTTTTAGCTGGAAAATGTACCAAAAATATTTTTAAAAAACATAAAGGGGGCTACACTATCTTTTAGAAGTATGCAACAGACAGTTTGTAAGCATCACATATTATATACTAATACAATTACACCTTTTAAATGCATTCATTGATATCTCTGGGATTTACCTTTTAAATGGAGTCAAAGAAAAACAAAATTTTAGGGATCTAATTGGACCTATGATATGCAGATTTCTCTCAATCCCTCATTTCCAATCGTGCAAATAATCAAAACACAAAAGAATTTTGAAAAAATTTGACAGAATTGTCATCAATGGAGGTCAAATAGCTCAATACCGTCATCTAATATGACAAAAGATTGTAGCTATTGACCTAAACAGATAAAGGATGTCAGGAATAGCCAACAAATCAGCTCTCCGTGTGGTGGTTTGTACCTGATTAAACCTTGTAAAAGATCTGAAAGATCACATTATTTTAAAATATTAGTTGTTTAATAGGGCATATATAAACAAATATGCTACCTTATCAATACTGTTGCATGACAATCATAAA
>JAIPMN010010866.1:450-14960 GCA_020650975.1 Apostichopus californicus
GGGACTCAATTTTTTTGGACCCAAATTTTCTTTGTGGAATCAATTTTGTTAGACCCAAATTTTGTCTCACTAACAATTTATTAGGGGGGACCCAAATTTTTTCCGGCCTAATTTTTTTTGAGAGGGACTCAATTTTATTTGGACCCAATTTTTTTTGGTGGAATCAACTTTTTTTGGACCCACAATTTTTCTGATCTGATTTGTGTGGGGAGACTCATTTTTTTTGGACGCGCCGAATTTTTTTTACGAAAAAAAAAATAAAAGGGCCCAAAGTTTTTTATGACCCAAATAGTGCTTGTCCGAAAAAAAATTGGTCATAAAAAATTTTAGAGTAAACAAAATTTGTCATCAAAATATTTTGGTCCAAAAAAATCTGGGTCCTAAAAAAATTTGGTCCGAAAACATGTTGGTCAAAAATATTGGTCAAAAGAACTTCAGAGTCAAAAACAATTGTCGGAACGTAGAGACGCCGGAACCATTAAAACATACTGGGTCTACCCCTTATCATTGCATGTTGGGCGAATGTGTATTTAACTACGTTACATGATGCTTAAACACATGTTTGAACAAAATGAAAAATTCAAGTATTACCACATAAATATTCAAAAAATATACTTTTGTTGCATGGTATGGAGGATTTGGTGAAACCAAACATGTCTGGACTGGTTTGAAAATTCTACGAGGTTCGTGATCAACTTGACCGTATCTAGTATTTTCAGAAAATAAGGTTGCTACCATACAAAACTGTCCGGCCAAAAGCAATTAAATGACTTTATGACATTTAAATAAAAAAAAAGCTTCTAACAGAAGTTACGACCTATTTTGTATAATTTTTTGCTAGTGCAATTAAAGCCTAGGCTGATATTCTTGCATACAAGAAGTTCAGAACGAATGTTTTGTTCGAATAGAAAATATTTTGCAACTACTGTGTTTTTTAAAAGAAGGGGTTTGTATGAAGGAGTTTGGATGAGTAGGCCTACAGTGTGTTCATTAGGCCTATCGTACTAGTTTTGCGATTATGAAACTTGTATGTCGATTGACACTTAATTTTGGTGACACACCTAACTTTTTGATCAGAATTTGCAATAAATCTATTGCACATTGCGTTGAATTGATGATTTCATCTACTGCGGGAAGAAGCCAACCCCAATTCTTTCAAATCACGATGAAACGATCGATCGTTCTGCAACGTGATTCACGCTATAACGATAACATTACGATAGTATAAAGTGCCAGTGAAATGATAAACACACTATCACGATATTACGACCACGATGCGACGCACGATATCACGTTAGGTACTTGCTATAGGCGTAATGGAAACGATATCACGATAGACTCCTCGAGTCTCCTCATATTTTGTCACGATACACGATGCCACGGCCGATTTAATCTGGGCGGTACTGTATGTAACAGAGTACTGACTTACATCATTGTTAGATGCATTCTTCAGTAGCTGCAAAGTACCGTTCTGTTGTAGTTTACTATCTTCAGTCCAGATATGTAACCTCTCTGAACACAGTGACTCAATAATATTGATATCATCAACCTGAAAATAAACACAACATGAAGCAGTGTAAACTTTCCTCTCTGTTTTACTTTTATTACTATTCTAATTGTAGTATCGTTGGTATTTCTATAGATTCAAAGAAAATCCATTGTTATGAAAATAAGTCCAAATACATACAGCAAAACTTCCTTTTTATACTACCAGACTTACCAAAATGTACAGAAAAGATAAAAATACTTTCAAGACAAAAGAAACGTCATACAGGGTTTCCATGAGTATCTTCAGTTGATTAATGATCTGAATTAATTAGTATCAAAACTTTCCAATGGCCAACTCATATTTTAAAAATATTGTTTCCACAACCTAGATCTACATTGTTGTCAATTGGTTGTCTGCATTTACACTACTTCCAACTTGTTCTGCACTAATGGACACACACAATAACAAAAAGCCCTGGCAACAAGGAAAAAAAAGAATCATACCTCCCAATCACCAGAATGGAGATTCAGGCTGTAACCGTAGTCTCGCCAGTATACTATGATGACAAGTATGTAAAAATATGTTACATTTAAAGACATCTTAAGATGAATGAAGGAGAGAAGTTAACTTTTTCACATAAATGAAACAGATACCTCTACACTACAAATGGAACACTTAAGACCTAACTTTGAATTTGGTGCTTTTCATCCAATAAAATGGCTAATTGACTTAAGACAACACAATTTTTCTATGTTTAGACTTTAATAAAGTATGTTCTTAAACAGTTATCATAAGCAGTAAGTTAATAACATTGCCATTACAGTAGCTTGTACCAAAGGAATGTGTTGAGCATAGGATAAATCATGTAGGCAGTTAACATTTACTGCCCCTGAAATCCATGTAATCCTCCTGACAAAGCAATTTATTTTGTCACTTTTTCTACTTTTGCATCACTCTTGCTTTTACCAAACTCTTACAATCTGCTTTTTGCATTTCTTATGAAAATGTTACAATTTATTGTCTCTTATATCAACTCCTTGATGACTAGATTTAATCAAATAATCAACCAATACTGACAGAATCGATAGTTACTTTTAATTTTCCTAGATATCATCTCTGACTTGATAGACTCTTGAGTGGGCGAGAGAGGCAGCAGACATTCACTGAACCTTTGAAGTAGAAAGGAAGAAACAAACTTGCATGAGAGAAAGATAGCAAAGCAGTCTTGCTATGAAGCAAATTCCATATAGGAAATGCTTAGGAAGTGCTTCAAAATAATTGGAAACGAAACACCTTACTGTGGACATCATTTTACTGTTTAATATGAGCAAATGAGCCCATAACTGCAGGAAGGTAATAGTGTTATGTATGTTTAGCCTCGTCCTTAGGTCGTGCTAGGAGTCCATGAAAGGAATTGGTGTGCAGACAATCTGATAGATTGTAAAATAGACTCATTGGATATACAATTCCAGGCACAGTATGTTGTCCTCCGTTTATAAGAGTGGGGGATTATATCATACTACCACATTACAGATAACAACCTCCAAAATTCATGGACACTATTTCTTTTTTCATTATGCAAAATGTTTTGTGCACATTACACCTTGACCTCTTGATGATTTTATCACATCATGTAAGACATTTTCCAAATAATATATGAAAAATATTTTTACCTTCAAAATTCACAACTGTCATTGTTCCTTTTGTTATAATTAACACCGTGATGGCTAGTCATACCAACATTTTATTATGACTGGGATTCCCGGGAATGATACCGAAACGAATGTAATAACCGGTTGTTTTCCCACTACCGGTAGTATTTACACATTGCACTGTGATTGGGACTAGTCAATACCGGGATCGGGATACTGGGATTCACTTGACTACTGGGATCCCGCACAACGCTACTTGTAGGTACATAGTATGATAACAATAACATGAGATTCAACTTACGACAGCTCCTTAACAGAGTCACAACGAAGCGCAAAACGGAATATGTTTGTTAACTGTATCTCCGATATTGTTCCTGGTTCATTACCCTCCGGTACCGTCTCTATGTGCATCTTTTCTACTGTCTTTAAAGGACAGAGAGAGAGGCCAGATTGGAGTAAAATAGTGTATCCATCACACTCCTTGAAAGCCATGGTCAGGTTTAGGCAAGCTATGGTAATCTGTTAGAGAAATGAACAAGGTTAATGTATTGTAGTTATCCTCTAGTTAAAGAATCATGCTACATTATGTAAGGATGGAGTGTTTTATGTAATTTTTATGGAATTAGACCATACAATTACATTGTGAGGTCAAAATGACATTTCAACAGTAGCTTACCATGGCAATGAAACGCTACTGGATAAAACGATTTGGCCGTTTACTTTTAGGGTTTTTTTTTTTTCAGTTAAGGTGACCTCACAATTAAAACTCAATTTATTCGAATATTTTCAAGGTTGGATTGTCTTTGTCATAGTGTATTCATTTATTACTGGCAGTATGGCCAAATGAAAGCAAAAATTCAAGTGACACTATTGGTTAAGACAACGACGATAAGTGTTGTTAGCATTTGAAATTGTTTACATTCGTAGGGTCATTATTTTGGGATTCAACCTCTGAAGATATGTATTGGGAATCTGACCTCATGAATCAATTGTTATTATGTAACTTAAAGAAATACAGCCCAAACTGGAAATATCAAGACAGGACTTGGCGGAAAATGAACCATGCCCTTAAATACATGAGAGGGCCCGGGGTCGAATCAAGGGGGAGGCCGAAAGTTTTGCACTGTTATTTGTAGGGTATAAGGACACACTGATTATAATTCTATTGTACAATAACAGTAAAAGACTGTGACCACATGACCACAAACCTGAGGAAATATATCTTGATTGCAGTGAAAGAAAATGACCTCACCTGGTTTGCACTCGCAAACTCCAAAACTTGTAAAGTTGATCTTTGAAGTACTTGACTGTCATGGCCACTTACGTGGACCACTTTAGAGGCCAACTTTGTGATTGCATCAACAATCTTCTCATTTTTATAGTCTTGTTCCAGCATACACATCATAGCAAACTTTTCATGTTTAAGGTTGTCTTGCAGATAATTTACAATTTTACCCGAAGCAGTTTTATTAAGACCACAGGCAAATCTGTAAACATAGTGAAGTTCAAAGGGATCCAAACAACGGAGCAGTTCAGCTACACTCTGACTCTCTGTTGTAGCAGAGGTTGAAGATTCTTGAGATAGATAATCAGCAATGTAGTTGGCAGCATACCACTCACAGAACAATTTGTGGTAGAATCTGACTTCATTTTTATAGAGAAATTGATCACCAGTCGGAACTTCTTCTTCGCAAAATATTCCAGTTTTAAGATACTGCTCATAAAAGTCATCCCCAAGTTGTTTTCTCAGGTAATTACTATCCCACACAATCAGTTGGTTTCTACCGCTCAATGCCTCAAAAGCAACCTTGTTCAACTTGTCATGTTTTAAGTCAAAAGTTACCTTTTCAATTGTTTTGTTCATCAAATGACTATGGAAGCAAGCTATCACATTACGAAAGAAACTAGTAACGGATTTGAATGTCTTCAAGTCTTTGTTCTCGTGGCTCATGTGAGCAAACAAAACAAACAACAAAGGAACTTGACACAAGTCACCGAGTAGAGGGTTTCGTTGGAGTTTAAGTATTATTTCCCTGGCAGCTTGTTCGTCACCCTGTACAACTGCTTTTCGAATATATTGATCTCGGATGTCCTCGTTAAAACCTGTTAAACGTATTCGATCAGTATGCGGTGCAAATTCTTTCGGCAAGTAGAAAAGCCTGGTAGTCAGAATGACGTCTATTTCCTGCAACATTTCTCTCCGAAGGATAAGAGAGATATCAGTCTCTTGATCGTCTTTATCAGGGTATTCATCAAATCCATCCAAAATAACCAATGCACCTGAACAATTCTTTATGATTGATTCCACAATATCCTCACTCAGATCTGAGTCTCTGGGTAATATAAAACGCCGTATTGCTTGGTATATTGACTTCACCCCTCTCAGTTGTCTTAGCCGCAGGTAAATAAGTATCGGTACATTACTTAAAGGGGAATCTGGAACTCTTTGGCACCAATCGTATGCAAGCTGTAGTGTCAGTGTTGATTTTCCATATCCGGGGTCGCCCTCTATAATTTGCCTACCACAATTCTCAGGTTTCTTTAGTAGCTCATGATGTGACTCTAAAAGTTTCCAAATTTTCTTTCCATGTGCTTGTTCAACTAACCGTTCAATGCCGCTATCAACGTATACATTATCAACACAATACATGCTGTCTCTGATGTAAGGCAATGGTTGTACGGAGTGATAAAGTATCTCATACTTTGCCTTTAATTCCTTGATGAATTGTTCCTCCTCTGTAGGAAACCATAAAAGTGTGATAAGTAACAATCTTATTTGATATCAGGAACAAAGTCGATAATGAAAATGGTCAGAAGTTGTTTTTTTTTTAAATTGAAATGTCATTATTGGTAGCTGCTCAACCAAATTTACTGTAGATAATAATGTCTTGATATGTTACTTTAATTGTTAGACGTTAGATTCGTTCTCAAACTAAATGGCTATTTGAACAGCTGCGTTAATTGCAAAGAGACAATCGATTCCAACATTTGGCAAAGATGTGTAAAAAAAAAAGAAATCTTGGCCGAACCATTCGGAAGTCATCATTGTTATTTGAAGTTGGGCGCATTCTGATGTAATTTTCATAAACCATAAATGCTGAAATACGAATGGACCTGTGGAATTATTGTGTCATTAATAAATCACCATTTGGTAAAGTTAACTATAACATGAATTGGATATGACAGCAATAAAGTCACTGGAATCACTTACAGTATTATAAATTATCAATTATAGAGGATATGTATGTTGAAATTTATTTTAATTTATGCATGGTATTTAACAGTATCTTAAAGCAACTGAAATTATTGTTGGCAACATTCACTGCACTCAGCTTGCAATAATTTGTACATTAGACTTACCAGGTGTCCGGTGAGTCTCAGTCATGGGCAACATCTAAACAAGAGAGAGGGAATAATACTTTCAAACATATTATCAATAAAACTATCAATTTGGAGTCACTATTTGAAAGTTATATCATTATGTCATTAACATTTTCTATTAAATAGGATACAAGTTAACATAATATGTGTGATGAACCTAAGTAACCGTAGGTTGTACCTTTTTCTTATATAAATGTACTCAAAGTCAGTGACAGTCAAGCCTGCCTTTAGAAAAACTGTCTTCATCAATTCACTCAAGCATTAATAATTTGTTACTTGATAGCATAAACTACCCCCAAATACTTTAGGATTCATCCTTGAGTGCACCTATTTAGTTGACCAGTCACCTGTATGATTGTAAACACAAGTGCTCTATGGCTAGTACTACTTTCCTGTGTGTGAAAACAAGTTTGGCTTGACCACTGAAAAAATACACTGTGTTTGTTTAATCATGAATTTGTGCAGAGGAGAGTTCAGTATGGCTAGCATTACCAACTCAGGTAGATATTTAATCTTCCCTGTTTTTGGCTAAGAACAGGGGGACTGGGGTGGTATTTGCTGCAGGGAAGATTGTAATGTACATGTTATTCTCAACACAAAACTGGTAGGGAAAGGATTTCATGACAATTGATTGTATTACTTATATCTATTACAACATGAAACCATCCATTGGTAGGAATGTTGTTTCAAATGAGTATAATGTGACCTTGTTGTTGCAACATATTATGTGTATTGATTGATTCAGTTGTTCACTTCCTGCAGCAAAAATGCTCAATAAATAGAGGTAGTGCAAGTTAATATAGTATATGGTAACCTACAGCAAGTGTAATCTCTGAGTTTCCCACCTGTGTGGTGATCATCAGACAAGTGACATGTTTCAGACAAGTGACATGTTTGTAACCATTTTCTGTATGGTCTGTACCGTGGCTGATTATAGTAATAGACTACGAAATCTCAGCGGGCATTTCTTTAATAGTTTATCAATGTGTTATATTCTTTGCATGTAATAACGAGATTCAAGGCTCGTCGCTACTAACACACAACCATCCAAGCCGCATTTGCTTCCATACCACCACCAGTCCTCAGTAGGGAATATTTAAGCGCCCCCGGAATCTTAGACTAAATTAGCGTTACAGTATGTTTAACAGCTTTATATATTTTGATTCCCTTGATTGTCTTTATAATTTCAGATATAACGGTCTTACCTCTTCGTCTTCCACAATTTTCCTCGGACTCCTTCGGTACTTTAACACTGCAGGAAGAAAATTTATGTCTGGTTAACTAAGAATTAACAATTTAGATATGATAAAACTTACTGGTTTATATATTTACAAGCGACCCGCTTACCTGTCTCCCCACAACATTAGCACCACATTCTACCGTGTCTAGTATGCCCTGGTAATCTTTTAACACTGTGCACCCTCAGTGACCGGCCACTGCGGTCAATGCCCTCCTTCTCATGAGACCTCTTCCCTTCCAAAGTGGTCCCTGACGCCACCTCGGGGGGGGGTGGCGGGCAAACCCCGCCACCCGCCGAGCTCGCCGAGAAGAAAATCTTACGCTAACAAAAGCTGCTGACGCCTCCAGGCAGGGGGAACCCACCCTGAGAAGTCGGGGGGGGGCCGCCCTCCGTAACCCTGTAGGCGTGCCTACCCCTAAACTAACAAAGGCCTAATTGGACAAAAACGACGAGGCCATTACTACCTTAGATGGTAAACTGTAACTTGGAATACCAAAGTAAGGAAAACCACTCACCGAAAGACAAGGAGCTGTAGGCGAACCAGTGGATGGTGATGTCTATCGACGAGAACGTGTGGAGTCATGAGTCAGGTCGAACAACCGCTCCACCGTCCGGCTGTGTCACACCTCCCTCGGGGGAGGGTGGCGGAAAATGGAGACAGGTAAGCGGGTCGCTCATAAATATATAAACCAGTAAGTTTTATCATATTTACTTCGCTCCCAGCTTACCTGTCTCCCCACAACATTAGCACCAAGTGGCACTGCCCGATGGTGGGAGGCCCGAGGGGTGGGACCCCCGGAGCTTGCATCACCGAGCGACCAAAGCGGAATCGGCCTGTAGTGTGTCCGATAAGTAGCAGGCGACGAAGCGATTGGAGTCTTCCAAGCCGCCGCCTTGAAGAAGTCTACTATCGGAAAGCCTGTGAACAGGGCTGTAGAAGCTGTGAAACCCCTGATGTCGTGAGCCCTAGATCTGCCTGGACCTGTAGCCAGAGGGCGGAAAGTTTCCACCAATCAGCGGGACAAGGTATCCTTCGAGGCTGCTGAGTAAGGCACTCGAGGGAGGAAGAACAGGGATGTCGAAGTACCCAAGAGATCTTGTGTTCTGTTGAGGTACCACTTCAGTGCCCTAACAGGAAAACCATAGTCTGTCCTCGGGGATCAAAGAGAAGGTCTTGATCTCTAGGATGATGATGTCTCCCGGTAGGAGAGCCCGAACCTGGTTCTTGGCGAAGAAGGATGGGTCGGGAACTATCCGCACCCCACAAACCGTAGGATCGTAAGGCGCCTTAGTCAAGGCGTGCCGTTGTTGCCTGGCGTGGAGCCGTAGAGGAAGCCCTGATGGAAGGTGGCAATAGCCGAACGATAGTTCTTGATCGTCGATTCGTCGAAAACCTGCTTCCCTTCTTGGAACAGTGTGAGTAAGGGGTCGGCGATCGAGGTTAGAGAGGCCATGGTAGGCAGAGTCTGTCTCGTTCGGCGTACTCCGAATCTCCGTAGGCGGGAAACGTAAGTCGCCACGGTTGTTCTCCCTCTGGCGGCGAAAGTCCTTTCTGTCTGAGGGAAGAGCGGACAATTTCCAGGCAACTAATTGTAGGCCCTTGCTGTCTGGGTGAGCCAGCGCCCCCTGTCTCTGGGACAACAGATGTGGTGTGTCCGGCAGGATCGCCGGTGTGTCCGCGAGGAGCTGGAGAATTTTTCCCGAACCAGGGTCAGCGGGGCCACTATGGTGGATCTGCCCCCGGAATGGTGGATCTCCCTAAGAACCTGGCTGATCTTGCCAAGAGGGGGGAAGATGAAAGCCTCCAGTCCGTCTCACGACAGGGACCTGGCGCTATGTGGAAGGCCTGTGGGTGGGACCGCCTGGAACAAAGGATGGGCAGCCCATTGTTGCCCTGTTTCGCAAACAGGTCTATCAGAGGTCTGCCGAACATGTGGAAAAACCTGCCGCATGTTCCTTGTATCGTCCGGGTCGAACTGTCCCCTGGGCAGAGCATCGGCCATCACATTCTCCTTTCTGGCTATATGAGAGGCCCGTAGGGCCATGCTAGATTCTGCAGCTGTGGTGAGGGTCTCCCATGTCAGACGGCACAATCTCTCTGACCTGGTGCCATCCTGTCTGTTGATGTAGCTATGCCACCACCGTCGTGTTGTCTGAGAGGATGGTGGTCAAAGTGCCCCGTACTTGGGCGTGGAAGGACTCCAGAGAGCCCCCCCCCCTCCTGATAGGCGAAAGTACATGAAACCTGATATGGTTATCTTTTGCGGATAGCGTGTTGGAGCAGATCCTTTGCCCTGCTGACGCCACTGTGGTGCAGGAAAGCGGTTTCTCTGTATCTGCTGCTAAAGAAGTCAAGGACAGTGGTCTGTATGGTGACCTTGTTAGCGCTCGCAGTACCGCAGCAATCCATTACTGCTTGTAGTACCACGGTACAGCTGATGACCCCTTCAGTTATCAACTAGTTGCAATCCAAAAAGCTCTGAAGGAAAGGAATGCCCTGATGATGTAGACCAAAGCTGTACACTGCAGGGAGGTTTAATGGAGGTTCTTTCCATGATAAATAGTATTAATATTAATATTGAGGATTGATAAAGCGCAGACCTATCCACCAATAACGATGCCAGAGGCGCCTAACAATATTACCCTGGTCAACGATAACCTGTCAAACATAGAGACAAATACCTCCTGGATGGAAAGACGCAATGGAGATAAAGTGCCTTGCCCAAGAACACAATGGAATGATCTGGCCAGGACTCAAACCTGCAAGCCTTAGATCACCAGTCCACTGCCTTCACCACTTGACCACAGTGCTCTCAAAATATGAGTACTGAATGGGTTAGTTTGCATCAGAAAATTAGTCAATGCTACTGTATAACTGCTATATGTGACTCCTACAACTATATAAATGTATTTATGTATGTATTTTAGATCATCCTGCAAGCAGGAACTTGTGAAGAAGCCTCATTGGCTTATCAAAGCCGTAAGCTGACCGAAGTCAGTCTCTTACATTCATATTTAACGTCCATGATTATGAATTGTCAACAACTCTGTAACTGGACGACATACATTAATCTCGGAGTGACTTGAACCGGGTACCTTATGATTGAAAGGCACCGGCTTTAACCACTGAGCTACAGAAACTGAGCTATAGATCTACTCATCAGAAACAAACTCCCAACAGGGACCGTGAAGATGGTGAGAGGGTGGGTTTGTAGAAATTCCACCTCATAAATCCCTGGCTGCTTAACGGAGCCCGGGGAGTTACTCAGCAAACACAAAAGCATCATTAAATGTTTCGTCTTTTGTTATGATAACGCTATTTGTGGTGTAAGAAATATGTCACCGAAAACGTTTTCAGGCTATTATTTCAAAGCAATTTTCGCTAAGACATTAATATAACATTAATATAACATTAATATCTCATTGAACGTTATGTTGACGTTTTTACAACACCACATTTAACGTAATAAACACGTATTAAATGTTATGATAACGTACCCGTTACTTCTCAAATCTCTTCATGTCGAGATGTGTCAATTTCGTAGTTCAGTAAAAATTTCCAATTTCCTATTGAAACCACCTAGTGCATAGTCACGGCTAGGCCATCAGGTGCTACGAAATGCAACTGCTTAAAATGTCGGAACATCGAACATTATTCATGAAGTAAAATGTCGGAACATCGAACATTATTCATGAAGTGCATACTGTATGTTCGGAGAGTGTTAGCGCTTGTAACTTTGCTGGGGTTCTATCCTACCCCTTTTTCAACTTACTAACGCGTTTGTCTTGGTAATTCACCAAAGAAATAGAAAAGCTTATTCCATGGGATCGCTCACAGAGTCGACAGCTCGTTGCAGCACAAGTTGAGCTCACACGTTGCAAGCCAGGTGACTGCTTGGCCCCCTTCCTCTCTTAACAAATGTACTGTACAGCGTTGTACTGTATATTTTCCTGGCAGTTTGCCAAGTTTCTAAGAAGTTTACGTTTTCCTGGCAGTTTGCCAGGTTTGTCAGGTGACTGCTTGGCCCCCCTCCTCTATTAACAAATGTACAGCGTTACACATTTTCCTGGCAGTTTGCCAAGGTTCGAGAAAGTTCTCTTCCTGGCAGTTTGCTAGGAAGTAAAAAGTAAAAGTAAAAATAATACGTCTTGAGAACCGATTTGAAACCATTCAGTCTTGCGCATTTTAACATATTCTGGAAGTGAGTTCCACAAGTAAGTGTTTTAAACAAAATTAAGGTTTTAAACCTAGATATATGAGCAACACCTGCGATGAATTATAATTAGAGAGGAGTATCATTAGCGAGAAGAATATGACCAATGAATGCCCAGGAATCTATGTCATGTCCTGGTTTCTGCTGTTACTTGTTAAACACACATTTGGGATGTGTAGCGATTAATGGTGTAGCGATTGTGGTGTTCGCGGCCGGGTTGGCCGTGGGTTGCGATCGCTCCTCGGCACCGATGTCTCTCGGGCCGGTTCTCTTTTCGGATTGGGCGCTTGCCCCTGCTACCCCGTTCTGGGGGCCCAGTAGTTGTTACTCTCGTCAGCTCCCGGCTTCGGGACTGCCGGCCGCGGCTCCGGTTAGGTCTGCGGACCGGGATTCTGCCCCTGCTACCCCGTTCTGGGGGCCCGGCAGTTGTTATTCTCGTCGGTTCCCGGCTTCAGGACCGTTCTTGGATCCGGAGTGGAACCTCTGTTCCGGACTCCCTCTCGGGTCTCGCCGGACCCGGGCTCTGGAGCCCATCTCTTTCTCGGATCCGGAGTGGAACCTTGGTTCCGGGCTCCCTCTCGGGTCTCGTCGGACCCAGGCTCCCGGAGCCCATCTCTGTGTGAGTACCACGTCGGGTACCACTCTCCTCGACCCGGACATTCTGTCCGATCCGGTCGGAATTTCTAATGGGCTTTTTATTGGCCTCGAGCCTTGCCCTTGCCTTTCCCCGTGGTCATGTAATCCGAACGGCGTCGGGACCTTGGGGGGAGCAATTTCTCCTTCTCCTCTCTCTCTCCACTCTCCTCTTTCTCGGATCCGGAGTGGAAATTAGGTTCCGGACTCCCCTCGGGTCTCGCCGGACCCGGGCTCCCAGAGCCCATCTCTTTGTGCGTACCACGTCGGGTACCACTCTCCTCGACCCGGACTTTCTGTCCGTTCCGGTCAGAATTTCTAATGGGCTTTTTATTGGCCTTGAGCCTTGCCCTTGCCTTCCCCTTGGTCATGTAATCCGAACGGCGTCGGGACCTTGGGGGAAGCAATTTCTCTTTCTCCTCTCTCTCTCTCTCTCTGTTAGCGGAACGAACGAACGAACGAACGAACGAACGAACGAACGAACGAACGAACGAACGAACGAACGAACGAACGAACGAACGAACGAACGAACGAACGAACGAACGAACGAACGAAGTAGTTTCGCGGAACTACTACCTGAGAAAATAACGTTACGCTAATAAAAAACGAACACATGGGCGAGAGTTGCACACTAAAAACAGCCTCCAAACTCCCTTCCTTATAAGAAAAGGATACTTATCAGGCTGTAATAGGCTGTTGAAACGCTTAGAAATCCTAAAGGATGTCTTCTAGGTAATAATCCAATGTAATCCGGGCAGTTTTTGAAAGATTTGAATCCACTACGAAAACGCATGAGTAAACACTTTGGGGTCACTGAGGGTGCACAGTGTTAAAAGATTACCAGGGCATACTAGACACGGTAGAATGTGGTGCTAATGTTGTGGGGAGACAGGTAAGCCGGGAGCGAAGTAAATAAAACAAATACTTACTTTACTTTTCTGTTAGTCAATAAGGATAATGTAGATGCAATAAATACAAATATAATACAAGAATATAGCTAACAAACTTTGCTATATTGCAATGGAATTCTGTTATGCATCATGGTACCTACCTATCAGACAGATGAACAAAAGCACCAGAATTAGAAGTACTGCAATAATGGTTGTAACCAGAGCAACTGTCCATGAACCAGATGTCCCCATGTTGCCATCTGTAAATAGGAACCAGAAAGCCAGTGGGTTATAATTCCAAGCTTTCATCATTGTTGATTACATTGATTAGCAAGGTTCTTTCACTGACTGTGGACCTACCTACTAAATATGTTAACTTATCTTGTTTAGAAGCTATTTTTAGCAAAAATCAACTGAAGCCCTGCCCCCTAATAAATGTGCATAATATCAAATTGAACATACATTATCATGTACCTGCTATCTACCCAGTGGCGTAGCTAGAATTTTTTGAGTGGGGGGGCCATGGGGGGGCTGTTCTTTCTTGTGGGGGGGCCGGAGGTTACTATCTAAGCGGAGCGCCACCTTGGTTGGCGCGGAGCGTACAGAGAAAATTTGAGATTTCAGATCGCAGGAGATGGCACCTGTGAGGCAACCAAAAAGATGTGCAACTTTGGGGACAGAAATGCAAAAAAAGTTTTTTCTCTTTCATGCTGACTGGCCTTGCCAACTCAGCCAGACTTTTAACTTGAGGGAAGTTGGCATCATTTGTCGTTTCAAGGTGTCAAGGCCTTTTCCCAACTCAAACCCCTGTGGGCTACCGGTAGGTTTGCAGGATATGCCCACATGTGGACTTAAATAGCATTAGAGGAAGGGGATGGAAGACTAACACGCATCGATGTTTTGGTAATGGTCCACATTGGTGGCTCGGTGCTAATTAGGCCATTTATTGGGTTTCTTGAGGCAGCTGTCATCAGAATCTGGGTTTTTGTGCCAATCGATGACCGATAACAT
>JAIPMN010010866.1:21416-37783 GCA_020650975.1 Apostichopus californicus
ACATGAAGATTAGCTCATTCACAGTGTTCAAGGGGGGGGGGGGGTTGGGGGGAGGGGAATACAAACAATAACATCCAAAACATTAATTGGACATATGATCATCAGGCAGATGTATTGACCTTTCCATTCTAAGCTGTCACATTAGGCTGTATGCTGTATGCCCAGCACCAGTTCACACCGATGGCATTGACGTTATGGCATTGACATTCAATAGTCTGGTTGATTTGTTTTTCCAGGGATAAAATCTTACCCGGATATTCAGGTGCTACAGTAACCATCACTTTACCTGAAGGTTTAACAGTGTTTGATATTAACTTCATTGGAATCTGGTGCATTGCAGCAAGACAAGATTTTGGTCACCTGATGATTGAAGATTCAGATCTCACCAATATTCCTCCATTGATTGAACCAGCAACTACACCTCTTCCTGCGACAGTAAGTTTTTTACTATTTGCAATGCTACACAGTGGCGGAGCGTCCATACAGTCAGAGGGGGCGGATGCCCCCCCTGACGGACTCAAATGGACTGCTGGTGCCCTTTTCAGCTTTTTACTTATTCGCGATTATTGACTTTTTTATTGCGCTCTCAAATACCTATTGACATTTGTCACATTTTGTTGGTGTAATTTTCTGACAAAATGGCGATGACACCTATTTGTTCTTCGTTTATCTGCAAATTAGCAAGGCCCGATAAAGGTCATTTCCTGCGATCTAGGGAATATCTTTACTCAAAAAATTTCTGTACGCTCCGCGCCAACCTGTGGTGGCGCTCCGCTTAGATAGTGTCGAAAGCACTCCTACAGACCATTCTCGCCCCCTCTGACCAATACCCCTAGCTCCGCCACTGATGCTACATGGTCTAATTATACTTGCTTCTATGCAATCTAGTGTTATTATAGACATTCAAAGCTATGCCTATCATGATGACGGTATAATTCATCTAGTTTTCTTTTTCAGTTTTGACAAGAAGGCTACCCCAGCTACAATCCCATTATAATCACGATGATTGAGGTACTCTTATCCAGAAGGGATTAGCTCCTCCATAAAAGAATGAGGAAATTCGGTTTTCGTTTATCAACAACGAGCCACTGACATTGTGGTTTTGTAAACAAAACATATCTATAGGCCTGCATGTAATACATTAATTGCTGAAATGTACATATACTTTAACTATAGCAGTGATACTGAATGTAGTCAAAGTTATGATAAACATCAGTTGTGTGTATTAATATAGACTGAATGCATAAAACAACTTTAACTATAGCAGTGATACGTAACGTAAATTTGCAACCATTGTCATGCAGATGAGTATCGGGTTGGGATCAATTGATACAGCAACATCTAGTCCTCATTCTTGAAGGAAACAGGTCAATGCCAATGTCCAAAGCAGAAAAAAAACCAACAGGAGCTTGGAAGCATGAATTGTGGGCCAGAGCTGCCTAGAGTTTTTCTTCTAGCTGGTCTTCATATCAATTCTGTAATAAACACCCTGCCAATTTTGTCCACAGAATCTAGAAAACTGCAAAGTTTTGCTAACTGATCGTTTCCACATTGCCTGGACGGTCGACGAAGGAAGCGACAAGATTACTTTGGAGTTCCGAGGGATCCTATCCCTGAATGAGTATTTGGCGTTTGGTATCAGCGGTTCAACCACTGCAACAAGAATGGTTGGCTCTGACGTCTCTGTAGTTTGGTTTGATCCAAGCGATTCTGAACCTAGAGCAGAAGATTACCATCTGAATTTGTACAGTCAGGTAAAAATATATTGGGGGGAGGGGGGGGGAGGGGTGGTAGGAGATGGAGGGGAGGAGGATATATTTTAATCACAGACATAGATTCTCTCAATTTCTGTTATTATTAAAGGTAATTTGAGATTGTTCACTGAAAGCATTATGTCCGACAGTATTCTGAATCTGCAATTATAAACATGAGTGTGCAGTGTACATTTAGCAGTTTAATTGTACTGTAGCAATATTTAAATGATTTTTATAACTGTAATATACTGCTGCTGTGGCGTGAATTTAGCTCCACCATTACCATCACCATGCACTTCCACCACCATCATCATCACCAGCACGTACTGCAACCATGGTCACCATCATGGTCACCACATCCATTATCATCATCATCACCATCATGGTCACCACATCCATTATCGTCATCATCATCATCATCACCATCACCACCATCACCATCATCACCATCATCATCATCCATTTTCATCGTTGTGGTCGCCATCGTCATGGTCGTTGTCGTCACCACCAGCGCTGCAACATCACCATCATCACCACCACCAGCACTGCAACTATGGTCACCATCATGGTCACCACATCCATTAGATTCATCATCACTATTATCATCATCATCATCATCACCACCACCAGCACTGCAACCATGGTCACCATAAAATTCAAAGACTTGCGTGTGTCAATGCTTCGTACACATGTACATATATATATATATACTACATGGTACACCCAAGAAGTATGCTATATATAATATGATATAGTATGATATAATATACATTGTGACACTGGAGGCTACAGTAACAAGAATTCAGGAATATTGTACATCTAGAATCGGAGTGCATGACGGGGAGTCAAATCATGACCTCATGTAGATAACCAATTCTCAGCTGCACCATTTGTTTTTGGTACCATTCTTAGATCTTAAATCATAAAGTTAATTTGTAATAGAACTATATTTTCCTGTTGCTTGCATTGATCCTTCACTGAGTTCATCCTTTTTCCTGTTTAGTGTATTCCCAATGATGGGACAGGTGCCTGCCCAGATCAACTCCAGGAGGGTGGTGAAGACAACGTTGTTCTCGTGCATGGATACCAGCGGAATGGTTTATCGGTCATTAGAATTGAGAGACCACTGAGTGCCTGTAAGTCACTAGTTTCTGTTTTTGCACATCTTCATGTTTATAATGGTAAAATAAAGCAAATCGTTCCGATGAACAAAGTTTTCATTTCGTCATTACACCAGACAGTCTTCACGTCGCAAATAATAATGTTGAACATATTCATCTGTTGTTTTTTTTATTTCTTTTTTATGCTTCCTGTTTGGAAAAAGTGGTTGTGAAGATGCAAATAATCATACAGATTTAACAATCAAATTAAACAAATAAATGAAACAAAAAAAGTAGATTCATTGCTGATGTTGAAATAGCCTCTTTCGATGTTAACATGTTGTTATGTAAAGTGCATGCAGATATGTTTTGGTTTTCCTTCTTGTACCAAACTTGGAAGTTCTCTTTTCATCTGTGACGAACTGTTCACTCTGTAATTGTTTGTTTTCTTTCAGCTGATGACTTGGATTCTCAGATTATCACCACCGGCAATGTCTATGTTTCCTGGGGCATCGGATTTATCAACCCCACAGGTCACGTAGCTAAGCATGACACTCCAGCAACCGGTAATATGCCATTAATTAAAGTCTCAATCTATAATTAAAGCCTTAATGTGTGTTTGCCAAATTTAAACTTCGACCTTTCCAGCTTACTTGCCCTGAAAGCTCAGTGAAAATGGCACCGTTTCTATGTAATTTTCATATTAATATTCATTATTTTTATTGAGTTATCTGTGGTTAATCATTTTGAGCTGACTAAAATTCGCCAGAATTATTAACCAGTCTGTAGATTCTACAAACTTCAATCAAAAGTTTGCAAGCCCCGTCCAACAGATCATGCGCCAATCAAATCTCTCTGTTTTGTTTACGACGGTTAATCCTATGACTACTTTCACTTTCGTGACTAGCCTGTGTTAGATTTCTTCTCTTGAATAGTATCTTTCTTTCGGTCTTACCCATGTAGCTTGCAAAATTGTGTCATTTCCTCCCACTGCAATGAATAAACAGGTGTTTCCAGAAGTTTCCTCCGTGGAATTGGGTGAATAAAAGTGGATGGTACAAGTATATGTAGATTACATTTGAATCAATAGGTTGAACATGTTGATATGGGCGGTCGCAGTGATTTTACCGTACATCATTCTTGCCACTATGGCAACAGAAAATAAATTTCCTTCTTCGATTTTGACAGCTTTTCTCAATTAAACCCACCTGGTCAGAGTGCATTTAGAATTAAGAAACATTGAATCTGCTTCAGAAGCTTGTTTTCTGAAATTCATCAGCAAACACATATTGAGACTTTTAGAAGCACAAATGAAATCCCTAAGCAGCTTGACAAGGTGTTAATGTTTAATGTCAAACTTTAATTTATTACAATGACATTTTAATTTCACCAAAATTTCATGCTTATTATTGAATGATAATTAACGATTTAATGTAACAATATTTTAACACTGAATATTTGATCATGATACAGGTTTCTATTGTGAGGGGATACAAGGCGTTGTGTCGTTGATCAGTCAGGTTTTATATTTTGGGGGGTTTTCTTTCAGGGGATGTATTTGTGAATTTTGGGTCTTCGTCATCCACCTGTCCTGCACTGAAGGCAATTGCAGATGTGGTCCCTGATCCCTGGATCATTGAGCCATTGAGGCCGGACTGTGGTGACACTCTGACCGCAGTGATAGGACCATCAGGGGGTCAACGAGGGTATCAAGGCATTGCAAGTAAAAAGAACATTTAGTCACAATTAAGTCAATAATTCAGAAGTGACCGATTAAATTATGATTTGAACTCTTTTTCCTCATCTCAAAATATGCACTGTATATTCTTAAGAAAGTTTTGGAACCAAGTGAACAGTTTAATTAATTTCTAGTTATAACAATCGAATGTAATTACAAATACTGATAAAAGGCTCCACAGAAGTTGAATTTATTTAATGAGCCCTAGATTATCCAAAATATATCAGTAGTGTGCACAGTAGTGTAGGGGGTGGGGGGGGGGTGAAACTGTAAATTTACACCATCTGATTAGGAGCTTGGTTAGGAGCATGAACTTTTATGAAAGGGACAGAGGCAAATCAAGCCTTTTATAATTTTTCAAAATTTCCCTTGGATTCTTGACCTTACCATAGTTGTTATTTAAAGTAAGAAACTTAACAAATACTAATGATTAATGTGCAAATCACTGAAATGGTCACTAAAGTAAAATAATAAGGACAACTTTTCATACGAGAATTACATTTAAATAAGGTTCACATTTGCAACTAAAGCCATTGATAAGAAAGCCTTAACATTAGCTTTAATGATTTCATAGCTGCCCTCACTCGAGTTTTATCATTTTCAGAAAGCTTGCAAGAAAATAGCCTTACATAATATTAATTCCAACATTTTTCACCATATATTCATCAGTTGTATTGAAAAGATAGTTGATCTATTTGTGTCTTGCAAGTACAATATTTTAATTTTGTTTAGATCAAGTCGGCTGGGGATTTGCTTGGTACATCAATGGTTTCTTAATTCCTGAGATTCACGTGAAACGTGGCTGTAACTACACTTTTGAAGTCAACGGAGGTGATGATGAAACAATGACAGGAACGTATCATCCATTCTACATCACTGATGTTAGCGATGGTGGTTTTCTTCAGAAAACTGCGACTGAAAGATTGGTAAGGATTTGCGACATTACACCTCAAATGTTTGTTAGAATAATTATTATTGGCAGACAGCTGGCTACTGAGTCCAAACGAACGTGAGGAATAGTTAATAACTATAGCCTAGGCTGACTGATATGGTCATTTACTACCATGTTGTATGTGTTGTTAGCACTGACACCCATCATATCCTTTATGATATTTCCCAGCAGAGCTCAGTAGTACTGAAAGTGAATGGTTGGATCCATAGACTTCAAACTGTTATAAGTTAGTAGCTTGATACGTACATAACTCCTAGTTTTTATTTGGGATAGAGGTATTTTCCTAAATTTAAAAGCATATACTTATATGCTTTGATTACCTCAGTTAATACTATCATCATAATGACCTATAAAAAATGTTGTTTTTTAAGAAGTTTTTTTACCTTAATATGAAAGCTTTCTTATTTCCTTTCAGAGAGAAACTAAATACTCTGCTGCAGCTGGTAAATATCTTCTCACCTTTTTCTACTTCAAATTGTCATTTAAGTGAAATTTACCTTTATGCATTAATGCAAGTGAAATTGAGACAACGCATTAGTTACATTCATTCTCTTCAATAGCAATGAACGTAGTTTTAATATTTACAGCAAGTATATATTCTCCATGAATTCATAACTTGGTCAATTTACACTTAAGATCACAGGTGTATGCATGGACAAAGTGAGGCCCTTTAATTTGAGCAACTTTACTGCTGCCCTAAAAAAATGTTTTCAGTACCTGATTAAAGTGGTCCATGGAACCTTATAATTATAGCAACTTTTAGGAAGAATTTTAATCTTGATATTTTATGGTTAAAGAAAAATGTGGTTGCAAGTAATGTTTCTATAGCTGTTCCACTTTTCCAGATATTGAACATTAAGTTACACTAGAGTACTCCTTTACGGCTAAGTTGACCATGATGGCTCCACAGTGCTTGCTTAATCAGTTAATACAATCCATAGTTTTACACATTGTAATTAACTAACCCAAATCAAAACATCTTCTTTTAACTTCATATAAACAACACAGCACCATCAGACAATAAACATTGAAAACCACTGGTCCTTGACTAATTTGTAATGCACTGTTAAAGGGAGTGAAGACTCGCGCACAAAGAAACGTCTGATGCCGGTAATCTGACCTAGTTTCGAATGAGGTGTAACAGAAGTGTTAGACACCACCATCGATCCCAAAAAATACACACACAGCTTGCTACCGTTGGTAATTAGACACCAGTGTACAGTCAATACATACAGCTACGGTCAATATCGACAACACAATGTACATAGCAGCGCTGGACATCTCAGGTCCAGATAAAATATAACAAGGTATCACGTTTCATTACTGTCTGCATTTTGTAGCGACACAAACAAAACGTCACTTGCAAGCAACAGAAAGTTAACTTTTCAGATGGCCGCACGCGGTTTGGGGCGAGTCTTCAATGCCTTTAAGGATAACTTTCAATGCCATAAATGTCCTATGTTTGTCTATTGAATTTTCTACAATATACATATATAATTATCTATAAATAACGTATTCTGTCTATCGATCTTAATAACTTTCATATTCATCCCATACTCATTCCAATATCACACTGCAGCTATTCATCTTTCTTTGTACTATGCTCTTTATTAATTGTTGTTATTTGTGTGTTTATACTTACCTGTAGAGGGCCCTCTTTGTGAATACGAGGGCGACAGCAATCCCAACGACTTTGAAAACTATGATGATTATAAGGCAACACTGACAAAGAGATGCTTCTCAGCGGAATCCGAGCCTGGGACGCTGGTCTGGCAGGTCGCAGAAGATACCCCAGACTTGGTTTACTATCAGGTAGTATAACTAACTATATACCTCAAAGTTATATTTATGAAATTGAGAACCGTTAATACGTTATCAAAACTCACCCTGTCCTGTACGTCCTGTTTTTACAATTAACGTATGACATACAGTAACACATTGTTTTATATACAAGGTAGGCAGTGTGGGTGGGGAGGGGGGGGCTGAGGGGGCAGGCAAATTCATAATTCTAGGAATGATTTAGATAGGGCCCGCCCGAAACTTTATGGAAGGACCAAAGGCACATGCAATGAATTATTTTATAAAGGAGGGATGCTGCCCTGAAAAAAAATTAAAAGGTAAGACTAGTGTAATGGACTCGAGCCAATCAGTCTGCATAGCAACAAATTTATTCTATGCATTTTCTCTTACACAGCCACATTTTCAACAGTTTCTTGTCATCAGCAGTGCCTTATAAATTGAAGCATTGATAGCTTAATTCCTTGTATTTTAATGTTCAACATGTTTTATCATTCTTTTGATTTTCTTAGTGCTACCAACATCGCTTCTTCGGCTGGAAGATTCATGTTTCAGCGGCCGTTAACGCAACTCCAATCCGGGCACTTGTTTTATTTTTCATCGGCTTTTCTGTGATGTTTCTCTCACGTTAAGAAACATCACATCACATAAATGTTTCTCTTAATACTTGTAGTCTTCATACTACAACTCGTATGCTGTTTTATGTTTGTTACATCACTACACAGATAATTAAATCAGGTGGCAGCAATTAAAGTTTTTGTTTTTTCCCAAATATCATTGTTGATTAGACAGATTGCCAACACTGAGTTGCTTATAGTAAGACTGAATGTGCCTTTACACACAGTCTTATACTCACTTAAAGTCTATGACATTCAGGATGTTGAGTTTCAGATCATCTTGAGAAGTCTGTAAAATATCCTTTCAGTGCTACATATCTGTCATGTGACATCTTTGGTCTGTTCTAGTTCAGCTCATTGGTCTGTGGTTCATCTTTAGTTGTAGGTAGTAGTTGTTTGATATTGTTAGGATAACACTAAAGTACTGTATGTTATAAATTGGATCTTGTTTAGCCTGGGACAAGGGCGTAGGAACCGGTGGGGCTGGGGGGGCGCCAGCCCCCCCAGTGAAAAATATGGTGGGGCGGAAGTATCATTCCGCCCCCCCGCTCCGCAAGTCAGAAAACCCCTTTTTCATTTCCAAATGAGAAAAAAATCTCATTTGGAGCACCAAATTGCATCTAAGGCCAGGTGAAAATGCAAAATTATTTACAAAATGGTGTTGAAGTGTGCTATATTGCACCAAATTGCATCTGAGGCCACCTGGAAATGCAAAAAAATCCAAAAAAAGACCCCTCCCCCAGGCCGGCCATCAGTCTTCAGCCCCCCCACTCAAAAGTACCTTCCTACGCCACTGGCCTGGGATAACACTAAAGTACTGTAGGTAATATGTTTGGTACTTGATGTTAAATTTCTTAGTTCTTTATATGTTTAGTTTTTAGTCTGCTTATTTCTACAGTTATCTTTCAGTATTAATAATCTCTTTATGCTATATGGTTATGTGCCATATGGAATTACATTTCTTAGAGATTTTACTACAAAAGTATATATATTTTTTTATGTGGTATCTTTATAATGTTTTAATAGTTTTTACAATTCCTTCAACATTTTTTTTTCTTTAAACGTTATGTTATGTTGTGTTGGTAGTTTGACTAGGTCCATGTTGATATAGATTATTGTTCTATGGTAGACTGAAGATTTAAAAGAAACATGTACCATTTGTAGCAATTTAATCAAACCCATTGTACATTACTCAAAAGAGTATTAATTGCATCTGAAATAACCAAGAAAACTTTCAAGTCCCTGTTGGCAGTTGCTAAAATGTCACTTTTGTGCACATTTTTAAATCTGCTATTTTGCCATTAAATGTTACATTAAAAATTGTTTAACAAATTGCTCAAAAAGTGCTTAAAATTAACAAAATTAAAATTGCTTAAACTTAAACAAAATTAAAACTGCTTTAAAAATGTTTCTGGATGAAATATCAATAACAAATAACTTTTAGATGTATTGCGTTCTAATAAATAATAGCAAATAGTATCCATTTATGATTGCATGTAATAAATAAACTTAATTTTGAAGCTTAATCAAATAAACTTTAATGACATATTTTATGTGATAAAAGAGGTTGTTCAGTGTAACTGTGCTCTATTTTGTTTTTCCTTAAATTTTTAAAAATAGAGAAGAAAATTGAAATTCAACTATAAGAAAAAGCAGCTAGAAAAGAGCAGATCTGACATGATGGTAAAGTTTGTGCTGTTTTAAGAATGATAGCCATGCAATGTTTTTCTTTATTGTAAATAAACGAAAGATATATTGTCATTATTGCAATGATGTTGAGAAGAATATGTTATTTCAATCTTTTAGACTGACTGTAAAAGCATATCTTTGGCAATTGATGATGAAAACAATTAGTGAACAATTTAATCATTTACCATCCTGACTTAATTAATGGTGGATTAATAAGTACATTTGAGTGGCATTGGGGAGGGTGGGAGGTGGGAGGGGGAGATAAACCATAGGCTAACAAATAAATTGGGGTCGATTTATCATTTTTGGTCTGGAGGTCAAAGAGGTTAACGAGTATGAGTGTATGGGTTTTAATTACCAAAACATCTCTCATAAGTTCCTCCTAAAACTTGTACTGAAGGATGACTTTATAGACACATATTTAATCTTGATATGCCGTTGACAGTGAAAAAGCTTTACATTTTTGAGATATCACCCTTTTAATTACAACTGGGGTTTCATCAAATAATGTGCTTGGAGTATATAATATAATACAATGACCATAAGGTCAATTTCTCAGATGCAACACAAACTCAATGGAAAATGGTCAAATTTTTATGGCCCCAAATGACATGTCTATACGTGCGTTAAAAAAGTCTTAGAGGGGTAAGTCGGTGACAGACCTGACTTGTCCATGCCAGCCAACATAGAACCCCATCTATAAGATTGTGTTCCTCATAGGAAGAATGGTCTTTCTGGATATTGAAACATTTTAGCTAAAAAAATGGCATTGTAAAATCCTTATCAGTGAAAAGTCAATTGATGGATGCAGCCCACAGTCGGTGATATTTAAGAATACATTTAATATAGTCAACTATTGGGTTTATAAGGGATTTCTTTTATTGACCTCTCATTGACTTTAAATGACCTTTGAACCCCAAAATTGTGCGATTTCTCCTTGCAAATTTATTAAAAGATAACCTGTTCGGTGTCCTGTCATAACAAACATTGTCCAACTAGTATTCTTGGGAATATTGTGAACGTCAGAATTTTACACATTTACTGCCTAAAGAACACAAACGACCTTTGACCTCCACCAAACCAATATATTTTTGCTGGTGAAGGGATAGGTACACATGAAGTATGATGTCTAGCATGCATTTACTACATGATGTATCATATTTTCAAGAGTGCCCCAGCTATTTTGACTTCTACTGACCTTAATTGAGCCTGTGACCTCAAAAAAATAGCACAACTTTCCTTATATGGCAAGCAACCACCTCTGATTCCTTGCCGAAAGTGTGAGATAAAACAGGGCACTTCTGCCCCCTCCACCCCCCCCCCCTCCATTCCTTTCCTTTCCTAATGGCTTCTCTTCCATGTACTCCACACTCCTCCCTTAGGTCCACCTCAGTCTTGGTCGTAGTCAGTAGCGGAGCGTCCATACAGTCAGGGGGGGGCGGATGCCCCCCCTGACGGACTCAAATGGACTGCTGGCGCCCTTTTCAGCTCTTTACCACTTTTTACTTATTCTAGATTATTGATTTTTTTTATTGCGCTCTCATCTACTTATTGACATTTGTCACATTTTGTTGGTGTAATTTGGCGATGACACCTATTTATTCTTCGTTTATCTGCAAATTAGCCAGGCCCCTGTACGCTACGCGCCAACCAGTGGTGGCGCTCCGCTTAGATAGTGTCGAAAGCGCCCCTACAGACAATTCTCGCCCCTCCTGACCAATACCCCTAGCTCCGCCACTGGTCGTAGTATAATAAAGATGTCCTCACTGACTTTATATGCCGTGAAGATTCTATTCTAAAATTTATAGAGTTGGATATTCTCGAAATCCAACTCTTGGTTTACTACTGTTAAGAGAAATCTGTAGGGAAAACGATATGGGTGAAATGATGTCGGTTCTTTTCCTATGCCGTCAACGTTTTGTTATTGTTCGCTAACTTCAATCCGGCACTATTAGCACCATACATGTATGTGTGGTTGTACGCTCCACGTACAGTTGTTTGTTTGTTTTTCGTGCCTAAGTTCAGTCTTGGGTGACTCTTCTTAAAAAGTACCTCCAACGTTCATTATAAAGATGGCACGAGTTCCAACAAGAAAGGGCAGAGGTGATGCCACAAAGTCACAGCTCCAGAAAGACTGGCATAATCTTTGCAGTGAGGTATGCCCAAAGTTAACTTTGTAACCTTAGCACAGTTTAATAATAGTCCTAACATAGGTAGGCTAGGCTGAGTCTTACTTAGCCTAAATATGAGCAAGTGTTAAAAACAAACCACAACACAACAAATGATAGAGCAAATCATGTAGGCCTAGGCCTATGTAACATGATGTAGGAGAAACCTAACGTGAGGCTAGGTGTATGTACAGGCGTCTAGTTTAACTTGGGATAGGCCATATCATTTAATATCTAGCCTAGTCTACCTCTGCCAGCCTGACTTCTTTCTTCATAGATTAAATGTACTGGTTGTGGCTATTTGTCCAATCTTAAGTTACATGAGCATGCTTACTTATACACAGATCACAATCAGTGAGCACTAGATGTATCAAGCCATGGAGAAAATATTTACGATTAATTTTGGCTAATGGGTTGTGCACAAAGCAACCAATTAGAAAGTAAAATCACTCAAAGTTAATTTTCATGGTGTATAGTAAAGGCTTCATAATTGACGCACCCCCGTAATTGACGCACCTTCAATTATTACTAGCAACGATACAGCAGGCCACCTAAACTTTTTGCAGTCAAGCAGAATTACATATTTCATGAGTTTGAATCCATTTCAGCTATTTGCTGACCAAATTGTGGTATTGTTTAAGCTTTTAACACCCTCCCCCCAGTTTTGCACGTTTTTTGGGCATTTGGAAATCTTACACCCTAAAAATAACCTGACCTGTCTGAGCTTAGAGGCTCAGAGCATAGCAAACAGCATCTAAAGTCAATGGATGTATACTAAGGACTACACTACAGTTAGCTTATCGACGAATGTGTCAATTTAGGGGTATGAAAGAACTTGACACGGCAGACATTTTGTGGTCAAATTCTGCTCAATTGTACGGTGCATAAGCACAGAACCTTAAATATTTTGAGATCATAACATTTCTGAGGAACTACACATATGAAAAACACATACAGTTGAGTGATTTGGATTTTTCCTTGATAGACATCGTTGATCAAATCCTTAAGTGCGTCAATTATGAGCCCACCATGCTACTGTAACTTTATGTTGTGATTTGTCATCACAACCAGATCATATATCATAATCAGTTACTTTGACAACCTGTTCTCATAGTCATACTGTATGGTGGTGTACAGTAATTTTGCATGTCCCCTAAATTTGCATACTGTGTTATGTATAAATAGTTGCACTGATAGCCACTGTAGTTGCTGTGTTCATAATTGGTCAAGTAGTAACCACTTCTCCAGTCTCAATGTTTATCTACATATCCTTAATAACAATGGCAAAAATTCTCAAAGTGAAAATAAGAAATGTACACTTTGTATTTTGAGACACTTTCATGGATTATTTCACCCACTTAGCAAAATAATACAGCAAACTTCAACGCATGCGCTAAGTAAGGGAAATTTTTCCTTGCTTAGTGCAGCTAAACTCCCAACATTTGCAACTATAATTCTTTCTATTTCACATGAATCACATTGCTAAAGGATAGAACTAAACCACCAAGTAAAATCAGCTTGCAAGTTCATCATCACCGCTATCTTTTAAAATAATATTGATGCCCTTACTATCATACCATCATACATAAAATAGTATCTGCCTGAGGAAAGTTTCTCTGTATATTCCACAACAGACTGCAGAGGCATTAATATGGTAAAAAACTTGTCCTCATGGATACCTGTTTCACACCTTGAAGGCATTAATTCAATATTTGTGGTCATGAGAGTACATTTTATGTTTGATTTTATGTTTGATGGAATCCCAAATGAATTTTGCCTTCTTTTTCTTTTGTCTCGATCTCGACAACCAGGAAATGAGCACATGTGTGGCTGGCTATGTCTACCAACATGCAGTATCTCATTTTCCAGATTATTTGTTTAGTAAGCATATCACTAGTGCTTCTTTATGCAACAATTGGTTCAGTTAGCAATCTGAGCACCATCCCTATTTGCGCATTGACTGTAAATAGCTCCTGCAAACTATTTTATTTTAGGCCTTCATTAGGCCCAGCATTGACCAATTAAAGTATCAAATGAAGTACTTCAAGCTAATTTTGAGGCAAGTTATTGGCTGTTCAATATGTTACAGTAGCCTGGCCTATGCAGGGCATATTGTACATCAAAGCCATTTTACAGGTCGCCTGCTGAAAAACTCATACCAAATTTACACACTTAAAAAAACGATGGAGATTCCCTGATTGAAGGACATGCTTACAGAAGCACTTATTGTGCTAAGTACAATGAGACTCCATAGCATTTCTGCAGAGGGTACTGTTGTGTTGGTCCTTATGTGCGTAATCCATTGACATACTGTTAAAATACATACTGTACCTCACTCTGCATATTTCTGCTTCAAAGTAACAACATCGCATGAAAAGCGCACACAAGCATGTGAACACACAGGATGTGAATACAGATGCCCTGGGTGATTGACTAGTTCAGGGTTTTGTCAAACGAAAAAAAGAGCTTTAGAAAACAACTTAAGGTGCTTAAAACACTTAGTTTGACATGAAACTTGGAAAATATGTTTTAATAGATCTCTTCTTCGATATATAATGAACTCACTGTACCATTATGATCTGCAGTCAGAGTCAAGTTTTTCGGAACTAGCTAAAAGACTGATATGACAGTGTGACAGTGCCCTCTGTTGATTTTGGGTGTAGTTGGAGAGACCCATTGCTTTGTCTTTGTTTGAATGAAGAAGGAGTTGTGACTCTACTAAAGTCTTGATTCCTAGAGCAGCTGCTCCAAAATTTCATCGGAAGGCTGCCCAATTTGTCTTCAAGTTCTACAACACTTTTCCCCACCCTCCTGTCATTTTGAAAAACACCTTCCACCATTTCAGTTTATTTAGCTCTAACAATAGTTCTCCTTAGATCCCACATGGATAGTCAAGGTTTAAACTTTAAAGCATGTTAATGTTAAATGTATGTTCTATCAGGAATCTAGCACCACTTCATCACTTAGCACATTTTGCCAAAATTAGGTTAGTGGGTTAGTTCAAAGACCCACCATAATGCCATTGATGATGATTAAGCTTGCAGAATGAGGGCTGCACAGGAACTGTTGGGCTGGGAAATATTGGGCGGAAATATCCAGGCAACCTGCATACGAAATGACAACATTCAGGTTTTCTGTAACGATAGCTTGAGTTGAATTTGGTAAAGTTTTAAACGATTCAATACTAAATTATCAATACTAGATTATCATCTAGTTTTTATGTGAAATAAAACTGGCATAATTTTGAAAATTTTATTGAAGATTTTTTTTATTGAAGATTTTTTTTCATATTGTATGTCAATATGAATTAATGGAAAGAGTGTCAAGGTGACAAAGCTTGTAGAACAAAATAAATCATGTATGAGAAAAGAAAAAAAGAACAATCTTGGAACATCATATTTGATGAATTGCACTTGTTGGTTTGAGTAACGTATTCATGAGCAAAAATGCTGTTCAGACCCAAAGGGCATCTTTCAGACTCAGCACTGGAAGTAAGGCCTACATGGTTAAACAACCATTGTGAAATGAACAGTCTGAGAAGACATTACTTAGCTTTAGTGTTGCTGTTTGCTCAACTTTTCAGTTTAATCTGTGTAAAAGGAAGCTACAAGCCAAGACAGAAGGTTTGCTTGTACTCGCCAAGGAGTTGGACAATGTTCGCCAGGAGAAAGATGCTTACAAACTGATGGCCGAGCAGCTGAGAGAGAAGTACCACGGACAGAAGAGAAAATACGAAGACAGGGAAAAAGTATGTTTCAGTATATGTTGTCATGAAAGACTACGCAATACAGGCCGCTGGAGTTGTGCAATAATAACTCAGCATTCTAGCTTGGAAAACAAATATATCAATCTTCAAAATGCTGTTAAAAATATGTGATGTTTCTGTGATGTGGATTGGACAAGCTTAGTATGTTCAAATGATACACAGAGGAGAAGATTATGTTGGAGTGAAAATATTACTTCCTTGTTGACATACTGTAGACAGAAATTGATACAAGCACAATTGGGTATATCTAGCAGTCTGAGCATGTACTCTACTGAGTTATATTCTGCAATTCTACATAGCTAGCTAAAAGACTGGTGTGTAGCAATCCCTTAAAGAATAAAGGATATCACTGTAATACCAATGCCTCTCTTGTAGAACATCTCAGGCTCTATTGATTGTATATAACTATTACATTTTTGCATCATTGGATGTTCTACTGTTGCTGAGATTTATCAGTCCTTAATTTCTAACTCAAATAAAGTCTTGTGCATCAATATAAATTTAGCTGTGTGTCATTTTTCAAACGTACAGTAGCCTCTTTGCTGTTTGTACTTCAGCAGGGTTTTCGTTAGTAGCCGGGACCCGGGTCAAATGACCCGCCTACTGCACGTACAT
Source organism: Apostichopus californicus (assembly GCA_020650975.1). Lineage (NCBI taxonomy): Eukaryota > Metazoa > Echinodermata > Holothuroidea > Aspidochirotida > Stichopodidae > Apostichopus > Apostichopus californicus. The sequence goes on from JAIPMN010010866.1 coordinate 37,613, forward strand.
GACCCGGCTACTTTGCGACGCTCAGTAAAAAAAAAATTAAAAAATTAAAATTAAAAAAAAATACAAAAAAAATCGAGAGGAATAAATACCCACAACCAGGTCAGGTGTGATTGAAACTGTCACAGCAGTTAACTGTTGGTAAAAACTACAAGAAGTTGAACATTAGTAGTA
>JAIPMN010010869.1:2617-17009 GCA_020650975.1 Apostichopus californicus
CCCAATGATACTGAGTTACAGATTTGATTTGTTAGCCAAAAATCGTGTTGAAAAACCGTATTTAAACGGTAGATGAGACTTTGTCTCAAGTTTGGGCGTTAATAACACCCTAAATGATACCGTCCCCCGAAGTTTGTTGGCATAGGGTGATAGAGGATGACGTCAGCTACTTTGGGGACCCCAATGATACTGAGTTACAGATTTGATTTGTTAGCCAAAAATCGTGTTGAAAAACCTTATATAAACGGTAAATGAGACTTTGCCTCAAGTTTGTGCGTTAATAACACCCTAAATGATACCGTCCCCCGAGGTTTGTTGGCATGGGGTGATAGAGGGTAACGTCAGCTACTTTGGGGAACCCAATGATACTGAGTTACAGATTTGATTTGTTAGCCAAAAATCGTGTTGAAAAACCGTATATAAACGGTAGATGAGACTTTGCGTCGAGTTCGGGCGTTAATAACACCGTAAATGATACTGTCCCCCGAGGTTTGTTGGCATGGGGTGATAGAGGGTGACGTCAGCTACGTTTTTGCCCCCCCCCCCAATGATACTGAGTTACAGATTTGATTTGTTAGCCAAAAATGGTTTTGAATAACAGTATATATACGCTATGTTTGACTTTCAGTTGCCGAGTTAATTGTTAATAACCCCCTGCCCAACATCGTCCCTCACGGTTGTTGGCATACTTCGGTAGAGTGTAATGTCAGCTATTACGTTCACCCACCCTTCTGCATGTTTCTCATTAAGTTTTGTTTCCAAATATGTTGTCTGTAACCCGAAACTTACGCTTTTCGCTGTTATTTTGGGCAGGTCTAATATTTTTAGAGCTATAATTTTGCTGTACCATGATTATGAGTTAAGCTATACCCTGACTTTGGGGATATTTTATACTCCCTTCAATAATTACGGGTTTGCCGGGTTTGAATCATTGACAATAAAGTATTTAATGCATGGAACGTCCAAAAGCCTGTCTTTTCCTCCTAATTGTAATCGATTGAAAGCATTCGATCATTCAATTTGCTTTAAACACATTTTTTTCCCACATGGCCCACCACGAAGGCCACTACAAAACTCCGTAGTATCATTTGCACTTTCTAGCATTTTTTGGTCGCCCTTATTGGTCGCTGTTATTGTTCGCTGGAAAATCTTATTGTTCGCTACTATTGGTCGCTCTTATTGTTCGCCAACTTCAGCCAGATAAAGATAACAAGGTATCACGTTCCATTACTGTCTACATTTGTAGCGAAAAGAAGAGAACGTCATTTGCAAGCAACGGAAAGTTAAAGTGGCCATGACACGAAAATTTCAAAGTCCTATATTTTTGGGATCCATCAAAGAATGTTCTCTAGAACATGTATCAACCATTTTGCCAGTAAAAACTTGATTTTTCAAGTCGAAAATTTAGAATGAATTTACCCTCTTCGGCATTTGAAACTGTGATTGCTCGAAAATTTTCCGATTCGCATGACGTCAAGTATGTATTTGTATGTATGTATTTTAGATCCTCCTGCAAGCAGGAACTCGCGAAGAAGCCTCATTGGCTTATCTAAGCCGAAAGCTGACCGAAGTCAGTCTCTTACATTCATATTTAACGTCCATGATTATGAATTGTCAATTGTCAACAACTCTGTAACTGGACGACATACATTAATCTTGGAGTGACTCGAACCAGTGACCTTATGATTGAAAGACACCAGCGTTAACCACTGAGCTAACACTCCGCAAGTGACGTCATGTTAGGAACACGATTTGTTGTCGCTGTTTCCGACCCACTTTTTTCAGAGCGCGCCACATGGTTTGGGGCGAGTCTTCAATACCTTTTATTAAGACTATATGACAAGCTGGGAACAGTGGTGGTCGTAGACGGGCGTAAGAGGAGCAGCCACTCTTCCCCATATTGTAAATCTTAAAGAGTTTCTGGCTCTCCTGCAACCCCCCGCCCACTATTCAGATCAGGCCATGCCGGACCATTCAGCTGGATCACACCCTTACTGGTGTCAGGCAAACCTTTTTTTCCGTTTCAAATAGACTCTCACAGTCGCCGGGTCAACATCATCTCGGTTTTCATATCTGTGACTTCAGGAAGTCGAACTTTCGTCATAAAACGTCGATACCCAGATGAAACACAGTTTATTTAGATATTTCGGCATGAGAGGTCATGCATACTTCCAACAAAAAGTCGAAATGCAGTCCATATCTCGATGTAAAAGCTCGAAACTTCGAAATGGTCGTCACCTGGAAATTTCGGCAAGCTAGAATCAGTGGTCGAAGTTTTCTGAACTCCAAATTCTGCGAAAACCTTTAACATTCGAATTGTTCGGAAAGGTTACTATATTTTAATAATAAAGTTGATATATTTGAAAGTTAATATTTTTGGAAATCAAAATACGCAATGATATTATTAAAGAGAATCGACATTAATTGCGATTAATAGTGCAAATTTCGAGAAAAAATGAGGTTACATTTGAGATAAAGTAGTCGAAGTTTGAAATTAGGTCTAACTTACGGTTAGAACATTCGGCCTATAGATTGCTCTCTGGGAAGTTTTTATATTCGATGCAGGAAGTTTTACATTAACAATTGTGAGATATTGCATGTCGTCATTCCGTTAGCCACTTGAAAAGTCGAAAGTGTTTTCTCGTTCATACAAGTTGTCCTCAGTTCTGACACCCCCTCCCCCTTACCCCACCCCCTTACCTCTCTCCTCCGAACATCAAGTTGCATATTGGGTCAAAATAATAGAACTTTTCATTAATTTGTCTCCGAAGCGAAATGGACAGCAGCCTGCCAGCAGCCCTCCATCTTGTCAGGTTTGCAAGATATGCTCACAGTGTCTGAACATGGCTGGCCTCAGAATCTGTTTAACTTAGTAACATTCAGGAGTGTTAGATCAGTGGTTAACGCCGGTGCCTTTCAATCATAAGGTCCCGAGTTCGAGTCACTCCAAGATTAATGTATGTCGTCCAGTTACATAGTTGTTGACAATTGACAATTCATAATCATGGACGTTAAATATGAATCTAAGAGACTGCCTTCGGTCAGCTTGCGGCCTTGATAAGCCAATGAGGCTTCTCCGCGAGTTCCTGCTTGCAGGAGGATCTAATATACATACATACAACATTGCACACATGGGGAAGTGATGGGCTCAAATTGGGCAATCAAGGGATGTTAATTAACAACTAAGATTAATGTCTCGTTTTCATTTCAACTTTGACTATTTCACACCGATGACAAAGGACTATCCCTAACTTGCCTTATTTCTTTGTTGCAAATTAAGACATGAATGCTGAAATAAAGAATACAAATTTATTACTTATTTGTGTCACATCTCTTGAACAATGCAGGATAAAAAGAAAAAAATGTTTCTTGTTTTTTCATCCAGAAATTGTAAAATGACATCCCAATTTTGGCAAAGGGGTTGGATCTTGTAGCCAATACTGTAGCAAATTATTATGATTCACAGCTCAATTGATAAATATTTTTGATGTTCTAAAGTTGATGTCAGCAAAAGATATCAGTGTTGGATACTCAGTGGTAAAAAATTCCATTAGTAGTTCTTAGTCTGTAACTTGTCACTGCCGTTCTGCTATCCTCTACCAGAATCAAACAGCACCGTTGTTGATTCACTTATATCATTACTAGTCACGATTGCTCCACTTATTCGAACTCCATTCAAAGCCATTGTTTTACCCATTGTAAACCTAAAACATACTACTAAAGGGTGTGTAGACTCGCGCACAAAGAAACGTCTCATGCCGGTAATCTGACCTAGTTTCGAATGAGGTGTAACAGAAGTGTTAGACACCACCATCGATCCCAGAAAATACACACACAGCTAGCTACCGTCTGTAATTAGACACTAGTGTACAGTCAATACATACAGCTACAGTCAATACCCACAACACAGTGTACATAGCAGCGATGGACATCTCAGGTCTAGTCTATTAGATAAAAGATAACAAGGTATCACGTTTCATTACTGTCTGCATTTTGTAGTTGCAAGAAGAAAACTTCATTTGCAAGCAACGGAGAGTAAACTTTTTCAGAGCGCGGCATGCGGTTTGGGGCGAGTCTTCAATGCCTTAAATCCTATGAGATGCTCCTATTCTTTGTTCATGAAATCCAGGGCCATTTTATTACAGGAGTCATACCAACACTTGACATTTAAAGGGTGGGCTGGAATTGTATGGGCATCTCAGTGATTAGCTGTGCCATATAGCACTGCCAAAAAAATGTGGCTGACGAGACACCCTTAAAAAAAGGCTTTTACGAAACGATTGTCAAATGTTTTACCTCCTTCGGAAGCAATTATTTCATTAAAAATACAATCCAGTCCATAAAAACTTGAAGGTAACAAGAAATGTTATTATTCATCAGTAATATGCGAAACGTATTCATGATTTGAATATGAATTACTGCATTCCTTAGTGATCTGTGTTACCTACTGTAATATCGGTGAGTGTGAATTGATTTTGTCTATAACTTCATAACGTTCCCAGTTTAGGTTTAAGCTGTGTCTAAGCTTGGAAAGCCAAATAGGTCAAAATTAAAATATTTCAGGGCTTTTTTAGAAACTTGGGATAGTTTTAGGAATAATTTTTAACAATCTAGGTACATTATATGTATTCCAATCACACTTTTGACCAGAGAGGCTGCACAAAATTCAGGACTGTCCCCAGAAGTCAGAGACATCTGGTCATCTTGATTAGTATAAAGATGGACATGGTTCTTAACTTGTTAGAGTCGTATCGGTGGCTTTCCTTACAAGGTGACCAGGACTGTTCATCTATCACAAACCTGTTCAGATTTTTCATATAAAAAATAGTAATGATTCTTAATCCCACATCGATAATTTTTCTCATTCTAACGCTGATCAAAATGCTTTTTCCATTAAAATCTGGGTTACGTTCCCCCACTCTACCACTGTCACATCCAGTGTTCTAGTGTCAAACAGGGCTGGCCAGAATTATTTGTGTATCGCAATCTTTGCAAATAGCCTCTTTGAAAACCTGACCAGGAGTGATTCATCTATCAGCTCTGATGAGTGCTAACATGGTATCACAATCTTGGCCACTGTTCTTACATGAAGAGAGCATTCATTATAGTTTTTGGTTACCATAGTCTTGACCAGATTCCTCATTACATGTATCTGCTATCTAATAAAGTGCTAGCCAGAAATATTTGTATCATAGCCACGTGCTCATCAAAGGATTCATCTATATATCGTAGCCAATGCTCTCATATTATCAGTCTTGGCCAGTCTCATCATTACAGATTTGGCCATGATTTTTCCTTCACCATCTAGAAGTTCTAGCTGGAACACTCATTACAAGTCTGGCCAGGCTGCTTCATCTATGATCACTAAATGTTTATTTGTTGTGGGATCCTTTTGGAATCGAATCGGTATAATCTGATCGGCACTGGCCTCCATTTCCATTTCGTCCTGTAGTTTCCTCTTTTTCACTGAGGGTTCCGTAATTTGTGTTGCAATCATTAATGGTCCGTGGAGTTTGTTCACAGCTTCTAAGAGGTGACCCTTGACCTCTGCCAGAGTATCTTTGTCATCCTCAGAGGTTGCCTCTGTTAAGTCTTTTAAATGACTGAGAAGTGTAAGACACTGTTGCTTCTGTGGGAAATCAAAATCCATGTCCTCTTTCCCTAGCATCATGTTATCGATCTGACCTAGGTTATCAGTCGATCCATCAGCTGATTCTTGTAAGGCCGTTGCTGTGGTATCGACTTCCTCTTCCCTTATTGGTTGGTCCAAAAGAAGTAAAGAATGAGCAGCGACATTTCCTTCGTCACCCCTCCCCTTGGATGGTCCACTTCCATGGCCCTTTTTAGGCGGACCAGGTTTCTTGGTTCTCTCTGGGACCTTTGGTAAAGGTGCATCCATACCTTGGTTTCTGTTGGATTGAACAAATGAATGGAGTTGCAAATTGCACTTATATAGTATTTTGGTGTGATCAGGATAAGCACATCAGGCTTGAACAGAATTTTCAAGTTTTGCAGGTTGCATGAAAGAGATTGGGGGGAGGGGGGTGCATGAAAGTTTTGGAGGGGGGAGGAGTGAGTGGGTGTACATTATAAAGTTTGGTCCACTGCCCAGCTTATAAGGATATGTCAACTTGTTAATTGTAATGTTGGTCATGAAAGCAAACGATACTTCTTTACACTGATAAAATGAGTGCTTGTTTCCATTCCATTTCTATTTTCTTCACATGAGTAAGAACTTTCTCCTTTAAGTGATATGGACATAATGCCTTAAGAAGGGATACTAGTGGAATGGTGTTCACTGTGTTTTTAGCTAATGCACTACTGCATTTCTCATTTTCATTTTAACTACAGACACTGACCTACATCGGATAACCAGACCATAGTTGATTTCCCAGCTAGGAAGGTGTAATTCAGTCAAAGTAATTCATTAGTTTACCAATACTTGTGGTGGAGATGATATTCAATTTAATTTAATAAGTACAGTATGAACATAGTGCAGAAGAAGGTGACCAAACACACACAAAATTGACACACATTGTATCAACATTGCTGGCTTATGACAAATAAGTACATTTTTGCTGATAACTGATGTTGTTATGGTAACAGCAATATAAGTTAAATGATCTTTGATTAAAGCAAAATCCAATGATGAACACATTGTTAAAATGACTCTGGATATCAGATCCAGATCTGTACATGACACGTACCGCATTCGTAACCTTGCTTGGTAACAATGTGATTTGATGACCCTTGTGGTGGGAAAGTATCGTCTGTTAGTCATGGGGGGTGGCTCACGATCCTTAAACAGTTCGTTTTTAACATAATCGTACGCTTCCTCTTGAAGTCGCGAGGTATTGTATATTTCTCGAAAGACCATATCAAAAATTTTATCCCTGACTCGTGGATCCAAAGGAAACTTCTCCTCACTTTCCTTGAAAAATCGAAAGAGAACGAAACAGGATAATTTATGGGACATAAATTAAGGGAGATAGAGACATAAACATTATCTGTTATGCTGCTTACTTTAGATCATGTAATGTAGTATGTAGTTATATCCCCATCATATTACTCTAAACATGTGCTTCCGTGCCTCTTTGTTTTAAGAGTAACTACTTTCTTCCTGTTCCCAAGTTTATTCACCCCTCACCTACATCATATTCGTAGAAGCCACCTTTGTCTTAATTCCAAGAAATACTCATGCTTAACCACAGATGACAACCTGTTGCATCTCATGTGTATTACAAATGTGGTTAGTGATAGCCATCCCCTATGTGCCTTAGTAATTATAAGTAAAAGACACTGTTCATGTCACAGAGAGGTTATTGCCCATTCACAGGAAGTTGTAATGACTTAAATACTGTAGTTATTTAGTATGAAAAAGCCTAGCATTCCAGACTTCAAAGAGTGTAGTTCAGATACAATCCAGCAACAATATGGCCACACAGAATAAATAAAGCTTATATTCTACAATTATATCTATGTTTGGAGTTTCTCTTTATCTGCTGTTAATTCTACTTATTTAATAACGGAGCCCTGAACTGATTGAGCCGGAGCACCCCAACGTAACAATAAGGAAGAGTCGTCTGGCTGCCTTCCCTCCTGTCCCTTCAAATTGTTTCTCTGTAATTTTCTGAGAGTAAACAAATCTGCTTGCCTAGAAACATTGGCTCAATTCACTATTAGAGGAAGACTCCCATAGACTATAGATATAGAGTTAGATCTGTCAAATTAACTAGAAGTCAGACTCACATCATTTTCTGTGACCCAGTTCAAAGTTACTTCGCTATTTTGTTAGCACGAGAGGTGACACCAAAAAGTCAAGTAAGGCTATAGGTATATGGGTACATGCAAGTATTTGGCATTGGCAGCCCACCAAGGAAAGTGTTAATTCATTAGTTAAGCCCAATTGGATACACCATCAAAACACACACAGTGTTAAATGTCATGTCATGGCTGTTCTCTTGTTGGTACGAAATTTAAAAAAAAAAAACTAAATCTGATAACACATGCAAGCAATGACTATGAAGTTCCACGCATTGGATTTCAACTATCAGTTGTTCTTTTGATTTAAAAGCCAACTTTCAGGGAATAAAATCATATGACTTTAAGCTGAACAAAATGCAAAATGGCCAGATTGATAACTAAATCCAATGCAGTGTTTTCATTCCCATGCACAGTACCTCAACTATTCTCCTTATTTTATGATGTACACAAACCTGACAAACTCCAGGCACGACATAGGTGCTGCAGATTTTACTGAGCATGACAGATGAGATAACCTCTCTATGATGCCCTCAATTGACAGGTCTGGCTACTTCATTTCATAATATTGCTGAAGAAAAAAAGAATATTCTATTTTCATTTTCATGAAGCTTACTTTTCCCACAGGATGCCCCTGGTGTGCTCGTAATCTTGGCAAGGCGACATAAATTCTCCTCTCTCCAATGTCAAGGTCATCTTCTAATGCCTTCCTCAAACCTTTTGATGTCACTCTTCTATTATATTGTGAGTTGAAAGGAATCTGAAAAACATAAATAAAGCAAATACAACAAATAATGTTTCTTGAAAGAAACTTCATCCACCAGATGTACAGTAACATACCTGCACTTCTCTTCATCCTTATTGTACCTTCAGTCTTTTGTTACAAATTCACTAAATGGAAGTTTTCCTTTCATGAAGACCAATCCTCTTTTTATGTCTTCTGCGAAAAAGCTCATCAGAAACTTTCCCGTCACTTAATCTTGCTTGCTGTCCTTAACACTAGTTTCCAGGGAATAATTTATAGAGTAATGCATAGCAACAAGATATGTAAATTAGCTAATCAAGTACAAAGAGGTGTAGTAGCTTGTCTACATAGGAGCCATAACATATTATAAGAGACAGGCTCAGAGCCTTCAAAACGGCTACACAAAATTTGAGCACTAAACTATTTCCTGGATTCGTCATGAATGGTGCATGAGTTTCGGTGATGACTTTTAGAAGATTTTTATCAGGCTATTCAGATTATCTAATATATTACTTTGTTATTGTATCCACTACATTACCAGTTTATGGGAGGGATACCATCATACTATTGTCCCCAGTTTTGACTGTTTGAGGGACCATTGACCCCTCTATCCCCTGATTGGACCATACATGAAAAAGTTTAGAAATTTTAATGCTACCAAAAGAAAGGTACTGTATGAAGGTATGTTTATAAAGATGACATGAGACAGTGAGTATATTGCAATAAGAAAAGTATATAATTTCAATTTAAAATTTTGCAACCCTGATCATGTAATGTTCATTCTTACCAACCATTAAAACTATTTAGAACTAGAAATGTTTTCTTAAAATGTTTTGCAATCAGGTCACACCAACAGTCTTGATTACTAAGCAATTGAAGCTTCCAAATATCTGGATCAAAATCTCAGAGACTAAAATAAAACTATAGTTACTATACCTTAAACTCTGGAAACTTGTGTATTTCTCGGAGATAGATTTGTGCTGGGCAGTCTACTTTACGACTCTCTCCTCTTTTTTTCCTCTTTTTCGATAGTTCCTGTCGAGAGTTAATACAAAAGGATATAAACATTTAACAGAGAGCTCAGATACCAGGGTTAATATAAAAAAATTATCATGACTGAACGTCAATGTAAAAATAAGCTTCTGCACAATGCAAGGAAAATATATTATAAGAACAACATAAACTGTGATGGCTGATGAGTATGTTTTCGATATGTGACCTTGCTCACAAAAAGTACCGTAGCTCTTTCACTCCATTTTCTCTATTTAATGTTTCGATTAGTGCCGTAGCTAGGCATCTTACTTTACTGTTTAAAATAGAAAATAGGTGGTAAACATTTAAGAAAAAGTATTGTGCTTCTAGTCAAACACATCCCTAGGTCTGTGCACATTTGTTTTTCATTTCGAAAGTATTTGTCAGGTAGTCTTGTACAAAAGAAAATTAGATATTTGGTTAAATTAAAAAAAGGGCTACCCTTTGGCAAAGTTGACAATAAAGTACTTGACAATCAGCAGCTCAGCTTTCATTTTAAACTAAATTGTTGTTTGTTTTTCTGTTGCTTAAAATGAATCCGCCAAAACTGACAAACCACATCAACATCAGACCCCCTACAAGACTTTGTGACAAAGGGGAGCTGGGGGGCCATGGTACACCCACCTCAATCATCGGTCCGAAGAAATTCATACAGCTGGAAGATTTTTTCAAAATTCCAAAGTATTTATTTGCACAACTTGCATTTAGACCTAATTTTAGACCTAAATTTATTGAAGTCTAAATATGCTTCAGAATTCACCACTTCATGAATAAACTGTAATTCTTTTCTAATGTAGGAGCACCCCCAAACACCACAACATGGGAGTATTATTCAATGAACCGACAGTCACAACCCTGCCCCCCCCCCCCATTGGTAATCTTTTTTATTCGCCTAGGACTGATCTATAATGGTTCATGCCCTCCAGGAATCGGTCGGGAAAATATGAATTCGGCCAGATCCACCTTGGAAATGCTGCGCACATCACTGTTATTCCCTATTGATTTATGTGATGGTCTAAGTCATGGGAGTAATTATGTGTTTGAAACTTTCTTTCAAAAACCTCAGACAAATGAGCCTGTCAATGGTGAGACAATTTCTATTCCCAAAAAAATACACCCCCCAAAAAATACACCCACACACAAAGAAGGAATTTGAAAAGCAACCTATTTAACTAGTCCTATATTAGAATGTGTAAAAGTAAGTTGGCCTGACGTTTCGATCCTAGCAGGATCTTCTTCAAAGGCTAAATGACAAGTAACAGTAACAGAAGGGACAAAAACATGCACAGAATACAGACAGGTTAATGAGCATGGTGAACACAAAGAGATAGATGTAAGGGGATTAGTAGATTAGTAGTCCAATATTAGGAAAGCATTTCACCATATCAAAACAACTTCCCAATCTTGATCTTCTGTAATTGGAGCTATTTAAACTCTGAAGAAAGAAATGTGAGCAAACAAAGTCTATCGCCAATGCTTACTCCATCAGCTAAATTCTTCTTAGCCTTGAGTGATTTGCATCTATCAGGTCCATACATGCAATCCATGGTCTTGGACCCCAGCAGAACGTAAGGAACACCATCAAAGGGAATCTTCTCTGTGACTTCCGTGCCATCGTTCCAAAGTATTTTATGCCCTCTTTTAAATTTGGCTTGACCTGTGAAATTTAACGCAAAAGAAACGATTTTCAAAATCTAAAAAACAAGATTTTTTAAGGAAAACTGGTAAGTTTTGACAAAATTTGACATCAAGACACATTTATCTTGTAGGAGTTTTCCGAAGCTATTCGAAAGCCGGGTGACCGTGAGAAAATTTGTCCGTCCTGACAAAACTTAGTCATCTCAACATGATCGCACGACCACTACCACTCAGCCCTGGAAGAATTTAAGGAACAGAAGCGATATATATTAGAAATAGAGCCAAAGACATGTATGTTTAACACAACTTTACAAACAGTGTAAGTCAGAGACAAGCTTGCAGCATTGCCCATTCAAGTTCCCCGGGAGAAATACATACTGTACTGTAATACAGTAGCTTGTGCCATGTGAATTTCAAGTCGACTACGCCACCATGCACAAGGTAAATGTGCCAATTAGGCTATTGGCTAAGAAGTTTCTACAGAAATTGTTCTGAGTTTCAAAAAATTATCAAAATATGTAAAATATATATGAACATGTATGTTAAAAGTTGTGGAAGCTAAGGATATAATTTGATGAATTCATATGTGACAATGAGTAAAGATTGTCAGTTCAATGTATTATATTCACTACAACCCTGTACAAGCTGACAGGTCCTAAATTACAGTACAGTCGATGTAACTATCATGATGCTGTACCAATTATGCACTTCATGAAATTTCATGATTTTACCATGTAACAACAGAAAGTAAGCCAAACTTGAAGTGTGCTAGCAAGTCTTTCAATGTGTTCCTTACAATTTTAAGCGATGCGAAACCATCACATATCTTATAATGAAGGGCATGGGTACCAGGGAATCCAGACGACCAACAGAAAAAAAATGATTACCCAGTCCAAGCTATTACTACACGGTTCTGAAATTCTTGTAAAAATCATATAATCAAATTATAAGTAGTAAATATAAATATGCTACCTTGCCATATAAATCAGTTCACAGGTATAAATGAACATTTGTTTACAGTCTTACCATATATACATGACTTAAGGGCTGCATAACCTACATACATAGTAACATTAGGCTTCTGTATCCCTACAATATAGGCAGAGTTGGGTTTAGGTTGAATGAGCAATTAACAGGTACCCGGGGGACCGACCGAAACTAGCAAACAGGTACCCGAGAGCAAATTTTTGGACCCTTCCCATCACTAATAAAGTTATGTGCAAATCATTGCTATCAAGTAACTTTTGTTGTGTTAGCTTTATTGTAGCAGTTACCCTAGACTATTTGTCTGTGTCTAATTTAAAGAAACAGAAATATCAGCAAATACCTTTTCTACTTCTCTAATTGTAATTTGTACTTGCATTAGGCTACAACTTAGTTACATTTGCATTAAACCGCAGCATAGTATTTTAACTACTTTAAGTAAACTCTAGACAAATTCCAATCTTTTTATGTAGACTGTGCCATAATAGATGACCTGGTACCATTACAACATTATTTGCAAACATAGTGCAGTTAGTGCTACAGAAGTTGCCCAGAATTCCTTCCAATTAGTTTAGTTTAGTAGAAAAGAGGATCAGGAAGGACACTTAAGTCCCCATCAAGGACCCTATGAATTTTATCAATGTGCTGTAGCCTACATGCTACATATTGCCAAAGCTAGATATGAACTAGGAATATATCCCACAATGAGAAAAATTTGTCTTTAAGTGCATTATATTTTGACCCAGCATGCTTCACCGGTGGTTCTCAGGTATTTTTCTATGACTGGGGACCAGAGAAAAACATTGGCGTAGGCTAGATCCTCGACGAAGTTACGTAACCCTTTTCGTATGGCCTAGTTGTGCGAAACCAATAGCATACCAAAGTGTTCGGATAACGGTAACAACTGGCCAAAGCCTTTGGTCTCTCTGTATGTAATAAACCTCGAATATGTTTTCAATTCATATTCTCGGATAATTCCATACGCATCGTCTGCCTTGGTAACAAAAAACAGCTTAGGAAATTGAGAGTTCAGTGATTTCTCATCAATTACGTTAGCATCTGATGTCAACACATCTTCCGAGTCTGACGCCATTTTTCTGTAAGGTAGTATTGATCTAAAAGAAAGTTTTCTAAGCGTGACTTGTGTGCGTTTCAACCTGTGAAGAAAAATTTAAAACAGACAAAACACAAGTGGCCTATACATACACTGAGTACATATCCCTACATAATAATACAGAGCGTGTTACAGTAGCCGACATCTCCGATTCGAGTACTTGACCATATAATTTGCCATTGATTTTGAGAAAAGTCACCCAGTAAAGAACCTGGGCAGGAAAAAACCAAACAACGAACCGACTAATCCGCTCTCAACCCCAGTCCCCTTGCATCGAGAGGCTGACTGTGTGATCATCGCCAGGTGTGTATCACGATTCCCCTAGATAAGGAACATAACGCATTAACGCTACACATCATCTTTCACCAGATAAAATTCTTACATATTTCACATTACGAAAACTCGGCCATCAAACGAAAAGAGAATGGTATATGGACAAGCTTTTCGTGTCCTCGGTTCTGCACACACGGCAAAATGCTTCTACGCATTTATATTACACTTTCACAATACTATACAGAAGGGATCAACCGACTCTCCCACTTGTTATCCCCTTCTCATATCTCTTCGTTTACCTCCCCAACATTATCCACAAAGCCATCTCTATTGCAGAAAATAATATTTGCAACTAAACATATGAATGCATGAAGAACTCCATCATGATATACCAGCTCGATGATCCCATATCTCGACTTGATCAAGCCTTCTTGAATGAACATTGCACTCTAAACAGTCAGATGTGGAAATATTACCTCTAGGAATGTTGTTCACAACTAGTACATCTCTATCACACTACTTAATGAGAATATTTAGGGCTGATTTTCCACTAAATTATTGATGCAGAATAACGTTCGATTGCAGTCACGACCCATGTTCAGATGTGCACATATTTACCGTTGGATATACATGGTTTTCTCCTTTCTCTTTTTAAACCATCCCCTTTATATCATCTGACAAGTCGTAATACAGGCATGTTCTCCTGCTTACTAATGCTGGCGTCACACTGTCCCGGAGTTGACACCAGATGGACACACGATAAAGAAAATGTTCAAATTCGGCTCTGATCGTAAAAACATCGGGCCATTCGTGAGGGCATCTTAAGCCATCGTATGACCGCCGGT
>JAIPMN010010870.1:0-11983 GCA_020650975.1 Apostichopus californicus
ACCCATGACAACTAACAATCTGTGAATAAATTTACTTCGAAATGGGCACATTATATTGCACCAAGTCGGTCAAGGAATGACCCCAGAGCCTCAGATATAGGCCTATAGCAGGGGTGGGCACCCTTTTTGAATGAATGGGCCAGATTTTAGGAGTGAAAGATTGACAGGGTCGCACCTAACCAACGACCTGCTGTTAATTTCAAAGCTTTGCTTCCGACGACGTTCAAGCAATAGGTGTGTACTAATCTGTATTCACAAAAACATAATGTCAATACAGTCCAGTTGATAATTAATGGTGATAATAGACCTACCTGACAGCATCATTAGTGCAGATAAATTCTAAGCAGCTAGTTCGTTTTTTTGTGATGATGTAAAAAATCACTGGCGGGCCGCATGCGGGCCGTAGGTTGCCCACCCCTGGCCTATAGGAACGATGTCCCAAAATGTCCCCGGACATACAGGCGAAGGAAGCCATCCGCTGCGACTGCATGTGAGTTTCTCGACTTGCCGTCCTGGGAAAATGGTGCATTTTCTCATACGCCATTATTAATAATTTAATGTGGCTGAAAATCCAACTGGATGGGTTTTGAAGCCAGAAAATTCCGACTGCTCCTTCCCCCCCCCCCCACCCTCGCGCTAATCGTGAACGATACGGTCAGTGTCAGTCAGACACCCAATCTTTTGCGACTGCATTTTTGTTGCGAACTTTTTTCGATACATTTGTACCCACTGGCACTCATTTAACCAGCAACCAAATATTTTTCTTGTGAAATTTCGGGCAATATGCTGATAACTTTTCAGGAACCTACTGGAAGAAAGATAATTTGCAATGTGTTTTTCAGTAGTTAAACTTCAATTATTATTACCAATTTACCATTAATATTGTAACGACTTCCAAATAATGATAACCAATATGGAAGAGTAATAAGACGTAAAATGATTGTATGCTATTTGCATGCGATGTAAAACTGATGCATGTCTATATGATACGCAAATTTAACATGTGGAACGCGCGCTCAGCGTGCGAAAAATTTTGGTTATATATTTCGGGCAAGTCGTTACAACCCCACCAAATCAAATTGGGCTCCTACGCCTATGACGGTAGTTCTATTAGGCATTTTTTAATTGGAGTATTCAAAATCATACGAAGTTTTTTACGGTGGAGTATAAGAATCGCGAGATACAATTTCTCAAAGTGGCAAGGAAAACGTGGTAAATATGACAGATTAAAGGTCAATTTGGACCGAATTTTTTTAATTTTTAGGTCATGCACAATTACAAGAATAAATGAATAGGCCTAGATAAACTAGAGTGCGACAGTCGGAATTTCCGACTGTCGCACTCCAATTTTCCAACTATTGTCAGTTTTACCAAATTTGGGGGTGAGACACCCCCCCCCCCCCAGCGACGTCCCTGCGTGTACCCAGTGTTCTCACTGTGGAGTAAACTCCGGTATCACTCAAAAACAAGGTAACATGGGATGCGCTGCCACGGAATATGCTCCCTATTTCATTTCCCCAATATTTGGGAACGCGCACCGTCTTTGAAACACCGTCTACAACTTAACAACAACTATTTGTACAAGCTTTGACTCTAGCTATGAAGTGCTGTCTCTTATGATAATGACGGAGTGCACTAGTTTTCTACTGGAATCGCCCGAAGATGCGGCGTCTGTAATCCGAGAAACCAACGAACTTCTCTGCTTACTCCTCAGGCTTCAACTGGGCTAGACGTTCGCGGTGAATATGGCACACCATCACATGGTTCAGCCTCTGTTGAGTCATGGTGCTCCGTAGCCATGTCTTCAAACGCCTCAAAGCACTAAAAGATCTCTCGGCTTCCATCGAACTGGCGGAGGAGACGAGGAGCAACCGCAAGAGAGCTTCGACTTCACCAAACATAGCCCGTACCGCTGGATTCATCAACTTCAATATTTATCTATACCCTGGCATCGAAGGAAAGGCAGACTAAGCTTAAAATTGTCGGAGAAATCAGGGTACCAACTCACGAGATCTGGGTGGAATTCTCCATTCAGCAACATTGCGTGATATTCGATGATATATGAATCCTGAGATGTGTAAGCCCTGACCAAATAGAGCCACGACACTATTTTTTTTCCAAATGTGTGGGGGGGACATTTGATATTGTGTCCCCCACCCATCGAAATGTGGGGGGGACGTGTCCCCCCGCCCCCCCCCCTGGATTGACGCCCATGAGCACGACCATTCTTGTGTTGCAACTATAGTTGTGCCATCTCGCGAGATATAACCCTAGCGTCTATCAATGCCACTGACCTCTACACCTGGACGGATCATTGGCTCACAGAAATGACGTCGTGTGTCCGCCCTGTTGCACTTCTGAAAATCGACGTGCGCGAAGGTTGGAATAGAGATTTATGTACAATTCGAGTGCAGGTTCTAATGTATACAGTTCAAATACGTGCGAGTGATAAGATATTTTTTGCTACTATGGAGGGGAAAAAGAATACAGTGATTGGGAATTATTCGTAGACCATTTAAAACCTTTGCCACATCTCAAGTACCTTTTTTTATCTTGAATTCTAAATGGTTTAATGTCAAAATGTAAAGAATTTTCAAACATCTTGCAAGAAGGCACATCATTTACAAATGTATTGTTTATTGATCTATTCATTAATCAGGTCAGAAATTTATTCATTTATTAAAGCGTTTTATTATTTATTTACGAATCATGCATTTATTAAGACTTATTCATATACATGTACATAATATATGTTCTTCTGCAGATTATGCAGTTACACATAAGTGTCAAGACGGGAATTGCATATTCGAATTACAGGAATGATCATAGGCATTTGAATGTATATTGTACCGCAATTTTTATGGGGTCATAAAATTGTATGTTCCATTTATGGGAACATACAATTGTTTCGTTTGGCATTAAAAATACAAGTGTGTCGTTTGGTAATATTTTAAGTTCAATTATGGCAAAGAGAGTTTCAACTGGAGAATTCGGCCCCTAAGTGTAGGCCTACTTTGTATGCCTCCCCCAACGTGGTGCTGGAGGCATTATTACATGTGTATGTCTTTCTAATATTCACCTGAACAGGATGAAAACCAGTTCATTATGATGTAAACCATATGAGTTACAATGATAATTATTTAAAGAAAAATAAATTGTCTTTTGAGTTCCTCCAACTTCAATTTGTCTTCAGGATCTTTGTTAAGGTTGAGAAGGGGATATTAATGATGAAAAATGTAAGAGGCTGGGGAGAAATATTACGAATAGAAAGAAAGTTAGAAAGACAGAGAGCAGATAGAAGAACGGATACATAGATAGAGCACATGTTAGAGGTGGGGAGAGTGAGCTGCTGGAAAGCCACAAAAATATAGATTGCAGTTAGAATGAGAGAGAGAGAAACAGGAGGAGAGAGAGGAGGATTGCAATGCATTAAAAAGTACCAAGAGAAGAAGAGGGTGCAATAAATTTAAAAAAATTGGCTGACAATATTGAAGTAAAATGAACATTAACATCAAGAGAAAGAGAGAGTGATGGGAGGGAGGGGTTGAGATAGAGAAAGCCTCCGGGAGAGCCTTCGATAAGTTTGAGAAATTGTTGGAAGGAGGAACTTCAACTTGCATCTTGTACGTAGAAATATGCATTTTTATGTTTTCCTTCGGGAGAATAATAAAACAAGCGGCTTGATTTAACTTCTAAGGTCACCTATAATAATGAAAAATGAAGCGACACGTCCCAGGTAATGAAAAATGGTATCTAAACGGTCAGACAATACAGCCCTTCAGTACGTAACGTATAGAAAGCCGTATCGCTCTTGGAAGTGTAAAATGGCCGCCACGCGTGCGCGCCCACTTCAAACGTTAGCACAAGCGGGAATGAGCGATGATCCGTCCAGGTGGTAGAGGTCAGTGATCAATGCATCAGCAAAGTAAACAATATTATACATGAATGGGAATTCGGGTGCAAATGTCAAAATATTATGAGGTGGCATACTCCTAATAGAGTCTATATCGATCCGACAGAAGAAAAAGTGCCAAACAAAAAGCAGCAGGAGAACATATTGTTACATGTTTTTTTTTTTGTAGCTTGCATTTTGAAGAGCATGCATTGAAGTACATTTTCAACATTTTACTAGTTTCATAAATGGACAACTCATTTCGTGTAATTACGTTTAACGTCTAATTCTAATTTTAATAGGTGAACTGCAGTACTGTTTTATAAGTCATATATGGTTTAGAGCAGTGGTTCTCAAACTTTTTTAGACGCCCGCCCTCTTCAATCATCTTGAACTGTCCCAATGCCCCCCCCCCCNNCCCTCTTCAATCATCTTGAACTGTCCCAATGCCCCCCCCCCTCCTCTCACCATATCCCCTCCCCTCGACCTACCGTTCATAGTCGGCCGCTCAAGCGAGCAATCAGATTTCAGAAGATATGCATATAGGAATTAAAAAATAGCCTACATTCCCTACAAGATGATGAATTTTCTCTCAACAATATTTGTTTTTCTCAGTTAATTTTTTCTGTTTGCAAGAACAACAAAACCTGCAGAAGGCAAGCTGCGTTGACTTCGCAATCAGTGACCAGCTCAGGGAATACCCCAAATGACAGGCTAAAATGGTGGCGCTATGCGCTTATAAGTAACAAGAGATGTCTCTGCCACAATATAGTCCAAACGCGAAAGACATGGACCAAGAGGTGGAGTTATTGAATTTCTAATACCATTTTTGGATAATATTTTTTTGTTACCCAAGACCCCTGGATGCCTTATTGTGCCCTAAATTCCTGCAGTGATGTGTCGTAATCGCCAGGGACCCCCAAATCAGTGCCAAGGCCTACCCCCCCCCCCTCCCTACTCCCCGTGTGCCTTGTAGCGGCCGTTGTTCATGGTGTTTTCTTGTTGTTTTTTGGCCGGACAACCCCAGGGCATATATCAAAATTTCAACTAATGAATAATAATAAGTATTTAACATTCATATAGCGCCTAATACAATAGTTTCTTAACGCTTAACAAAGGAAAAAAGGAACAACGCAAACAACAATAAGAAGAAAAAATAAACGATTTAAGCTGTGTTTTGAAAATTTCAAGTGTGGGAGGAATCACGGATCGGGAGTTCATTCCAAAGGGCAGGTGCAACAACAGAAAATGCACGATAACCACAGCGAGTCCTAAAAGAAGAAAATAAGATGAGGAGAAGGGGAGTGATTGGGTGATATTGTTGGCACTTTGGATGGTAGAATTAGAAGGAAGGGTATTGACCGGAGAAGCCGTTTATAGAAGGCGCAAAGTGTTAAAAGGTTACCAGGTCATTCTAGTCACGGTATAATTAGGTGCCAAAGGTTGTGGGGAGACTGTTAAGTGAGGAACGAGGTGAATAAGGGAAGTTTAGAACGCAAGTGTTTGGGTTATATCGAAGGATTATTTCTTTGTTTTGTGTGAATGCCAAGAGTCAACTTAAGGTAAAACAGTAACAATGCAGTAAATGAAACATGTAACAATATGACAACCACCATAGTTGTGTAATTTGTCAAAACCAGATAAATTAGTTAGGAAATAACAAACAATATGGACATATGCCTATATGTGCAACCAACCATCTCATCAAGCCGAAGTGCACATATGACAATGATTAGTAATTGTCAGTGTAAATTGATTAATAATGTTAGTATTTCAACCAACTGATCCGATAAAAATAAAAGCAGACACAGTGCACCACATGCACTAATTAACAACCGGGACTCCTGTAAAATGATTAACGTGGTGTGTCTTTCGACCAACTGTACTGTGCCAGGGGCCGTGTCATTCCGCTATCAGTACTTTCCGAAGCGCCATGTTACCGCCAAATTGTGCACGTGTGTAGTTAGTTACATTGTCACATGGTTAAATTTGGCAAAAAAAATCATGGTTGAGCGCCTGGGAAACTGCCCCCCGAGGCCCTGCCCATGCCCTCTTTTCGTCCCGTAGGACATGGCGAGGAGTTAGTTCCATTGATACCTTCTAAATAGGTTACATGTCGGATGTTCAAAACAGACACGCAGCCAATCAGAAGCAAATCAGACGCCAATCAGACGCCAATCAGACGACAATCAGACGCACATCAGACGACAATCAGAATTAGCCAATCAGAATTAGCCAATCAGAAGTGATTCAGACGACAATCAGACGACAATCAGACGACAATCATACAACAATCAGACGACAATCAGAAGACAATCAAAAACCTAACAGGAGCCAATCAAAAGACAATCATAGGCGATTCAGACGACAATCAGAAGACAATCAGACGACAAACAGACGCCAATCAGAAGCCAAGCAAGCCAACCAGACGACACTTAGACAACAATCAGACGACAGTCAGAAGCCAGACAGTAGCCAGTCAGTAGCCAGTTAGGCAATGATACAAACAGACAATCAGACACGCATACAATCAGACACGCATACAATCAGACATGCATACTATCATGCACGCAGCCA
The DNA here is from genome assembly GCA_020650975.1 of Apostichopus californicus. Classification (NCBI taxonomy): domain Eukaryota; kingdom Metazoa; phylum Echinodermata; class Holothuroidea; order Aspidochirotida; family Stichopodidae; genus Apostichopus; species Apostichopus californicus. The sequence continues at coordinate 6,470 of JAIPMN010010870.1, forward strand.
ATCAGACACGCATACACGCATACACGCAGCCAAGCAGAAGCCAATCAGACGACAATCAGACGACAATCGGAAACCAAGCAAACCAATCAGACGACAATAAGAAGCCAATCAGACGACAATCGGACGACAATCAGACGAAAATCAGACGACAATCAGACGACAATCAGAATCAAATCAGATGATAATCAGACGACAATCAGAAACCAAACAGAAGCCACACAGAAGCCAATCAGAAGCGATTCAGACGACAGTCAGACAACAATCAGACGACACTTAGACAACAATCAGACGACAATCAGAAGCCAGTCAGTAGCCAGTCAGACAATCAGAAAACCAGACACGCATACAATCAGACACGCAGACTATCATAGACGCAGCCAATCAGACAATCATACACGCAGCCAATCAGAAGCCAATTAAAAGTCAATCAGAAGCCAATCAGAAGCCAATCAGGAGCCAATCAGACGACAATCAGACGACAATCAGACGACAATCAGACGACAATCAGACGACAATCAGAAGACAATCAGACGACAATCAGACGACAATCAGACGACAATTAGACGACAATCAGACGACAATCAGACGACAATCGGACGACAATCAGACGACAATCGTGAATCAAGCAAGCCAATCAGACGACAATCAGAAGCTAATCAGACAAAAATCAGACGACAATCAGAATCAAATCAGACGACAATCAGACGACTATCAGTAACCAAACAGAAACCACACAGAAGCCAATCAGAAGTTATTCAGACGACAGTCAAGACGACAATCAGACGACAATCAGACGACAATCAGACGACTATCAGGCGACAATCAGACGACAAACAGACGACAATCAGACGCCAATCCTTTGACAACCAGACGACAATCAGACAACAATTAGACGACAATCAGACAACAATCAGACGACAATCAGAAGCCATTCAGTAGCCAGACAGTAGCCAGTCAGTAGACAGTCAGGCAATGATACAAACAGATAATCAGACAAGCAGACAACTATACACGCATACAATCAGACACGCAAACTATCATACACGCAGCCAATCAGACATGCATACGCGCAACTAATCAGAAGCCATTCAGAAGCCAATCAGAAGCCAATCAGAAGCCAATCAGAAGCCAATCAAAAGCCAATCAGAAGCCAATCAGACGACAATCAGACGACAATCAGAAGCCAATCAGCAGCAAATCAGAAGCAAATCAGAAGCCAATCAGACGACAAGCAGACGACAAGCAGACGACAAGCAGACGACGTGCAGACGACGTGCAGACGGCAAGCAGACGACTAGCAGACGACAATCAGACGACAATCAGAATTCAGACGACAATCAGACGACAAGCGTGAACCAAGCAAGCCCAACAGACGGTTATCAGAATCAAATCAGACGACATGTAAACGGCAATCAGAAACCAAACAGAAGCCAAACAGAAGCCAAACAGAAGCGATAAGGATGACAATCAGACGACAATCAGCCGACAATCAGACGACACTCAGAAAACAATTAGACGCCAATCAGCAGCCAGTCAGTATCCAGTCAGACAATTATACAAACAGACAAGCAGACAACTAGACACGCATACAATCAGACACGCAGACTATCATACACGCAATCAATCAGCCACGCATACACGCAACTAATCAGAAGCCAAGCAGAAACCAATCAGAAGCCAATCAGAAGCCATTCAGAAGCCAATCAGACGACAATCAGACGACAATCAGACGGCAATCAGAAGCCAATCAGAAGCCAATCAGAAGTCAAGCAGACGACAAGCAAACGACAAGCAGACGACAAGCAGACAATTATACAAACAGACAACCAGACACGCATACAATCAGATGCGCAGACTATCATACACGCAGCCAATCAGACACGCATACACGTAGCTAATCAGAAGCCAATCAGAAACCATTCAGGAACCAATCAGAAGCCAATCAGAAGCCAATCAGAAGCCAACAGAAGCCAAGCAGACGACAATCAGACGGCAATCAGAAGCCAATCAGAAGCCAATCAGAAGTCAAGCAGACGACAAGCAAACGACAAGCAGACAATTATACAAACAGACAAGCAGACAAGCAGACACGCATACAATCAGATGCGCAGACTATCATACACGCAGCCATCAGACACGCAGCTAATCAGAAGCCAATCAGAAGCCAATCAGAAGCCAACAGAAGCTAGCAGACGACAATCAGACAACAATCAGACGACAAGCAGACGACAATCAGACGATAATCAGCAGCCAATCAGAAGCCAATCAGAAGCCAATCAGACGCCAATCAGACGACAAACAGACGCCAATCAGAAGCCAAGCAAGCCAGCCAGACGACAATCAGAAGACAATCAGACGACAAGCAGACGACAAACATACGCCAATCAGACGAAAATCAGAAGCCAACCAGACGACAATCAGACGACAAGTATATGTCAAGCAGAAGCCAATCAGAAGCCAAGCAGAAGCCAAGCAGACGCCAATCAGACGAAAATCAGAAGCCAACCAGACGACAATCAGACGACAAGCATATGTCAAGCAGAAGCCAATCAGAAGCCAAGCAGAAGCTAATCAGACGCCAATCAGACGACAATCAGACGACAATCAGACAACAAACAGACGCCAAACAGAAGCCAAGCAAGCCAATCAGACGACATTCAGACGATAAGCAGGCGACAAACATACGCCAATCAGACTACATTCAGAAGCCAATCAGACGTCAAGCAGACGACAAGCAGACGACATTCAGACGTCAAGCACATGTCAAGCAGACGACAAGCAGACGACAAGCAGACGACAAGCATGCGCAAATCAGAAGCCAATCAGACGACAAGCAGAATCAAATCAGACGACATTCAAACGGCAATCAGAAACCAAACAGAAGCCAAACAGAAGCCAAACAGAAGCGATAAGGATGACAATCAGACGACAATCAGCCGACAATCAGACGACACTCAGAAAACAATTAGACGCCAATCAGCAGCCAGTCAGTAGCCAGTCAGACAATTATACAAACAGACAAGCAGACAATTAGACACGCATACAATCAGACACGCAGACTATCATACACGCAGTCAATCAGCCACGCATACACGCAACTAATCAGAAGCCAAGCAGAAACCAATCAGAAGCCAATCAGAAGCCAATCAGACGACAATCAGACAACAATCAGACGGCAATCAGAAGCCAATCAGAAGCCAATCAGAAGTCAAGCAGATTACAAGCAGACGACAAGCAGACGACAAGCAGACGACAAGCAGACGACAAGCAGACAATTATACAAACAGACAAGCAGACAATTAGACACGCATACAATCAGATGCGCAGACTACCATACACGCAGCCAATCAGACACGCATACACGTAGCTAATCAGAAGCCAATCAGAAACCATTCAGAAACCAATCAGAAGCCAATCAGAAGGCAACAGAAGCCAAGCAGACGACAATCAGACGAAAATCAGACGACAATCAGACGGCAATCAGAAGCCAATCAGAAGCCAATCAGACGACAAGCAGACGACAAGCAGACGACAAGCAGACAATTATACAAACAGACAAGCAGACAACCAGACACGCATACAATCAGATGCGCAGACTATCATACGCGCAGCCAATCAGACACGCATACACGCAGCTAATCAGAAGCCAACAGAAGCCAAGCAGACGACAAGCAGACGACAATCAGACGACAATCAGACGACAATCAGGCGATAATCAGAAGCCAATCAGAAGCCAATCAGACGACAATCAGACGACAAACAGACGCCAATCAGACGCCAATCAGAAGCCAAGCAAGCCAGCCAGACGACAATCAGTAGACAATCAGACGACAAGCAAACGACAAACATACGCCAATCGGACGCAAATCAGAAGCCAACCAGACGACAATCAGACGTCAAGCAGATGTCACGCAGAAGCCAATCAGAAGCCAATCAGACGCCAATCAGACGACAATCAGACGACAAAAAGACGCCAATCAAAAGCCAAGCAAGCCAACCAGACGACAATCAGACGACATTCAGACGATAAGCAGGCGACAAACATACGCCAATCAGTCTACATTCAGAAGCCAAGCAGACGACAAGCATACGACAAGCAGACGACATTCAGACGTCAAGCACATGTCAAGCAGACGACAAGCAATCGACAAGCAGACGACAAGCAGACGACAAGCAGAGGACAAGCAGAAGCCAATCAGACGACAATCAGACGACAAGCAGTCGACAAGCAGACGACATTCAGACGTCAAGCACATGTCAAGCAGACGACAAGCAATCGACAAGCAGACGACAAGCAGAGGACAAGCAGACGACAAGCAGACGACAAGCAAACGCAAATCAGAAGCCAATCAGACGACAAGCAGACGACAAGCAGTCGACAAGCAGTCGACAAGCAGACAACAAGCAGACGACAAGCAGAGGACAAGCAGACGACATGCAGACGACATGCAGACGACAAGCAGGCGACAAGCAGACGACAATCAGACGACAATCAAGACTACAATCAGACGACAAACACGCGCCAATCAAAAAGCCAATTAAAAGCCAAGCAAGCCAATCAGACGACAATCACAAGCCAGTTAGTAGCCATACAGTAGCCATACAGTAGCCAGTCAGACAATGATACAAACAGACAATCAGACACGAAGACAACTAGACACGCAAACAATTAGACACGCAGACTATCATACACGCAGACAATCAGACGATCAGAAAAACAGACAATCAGAAGCGCAGACAATCAGAAAATCAGACAATTAGACATTCAAACACACAGACATTGACAGACACGCGGACAATCAGATCACCAGGCAATTAGACACGCAGACAATCAAACACGCGGACACGCAGACATTCAAACATTAAGACGTGCAGACAATCGGTCGGGCAGACAATCAGACGCGCAGACAATCAGACACGCAGACACGCGGACAGACAGATCACCATGCAATGAGACACGCAGACAATCAAACATTCAGACGTGCAGACAATCGGTCGGGCAGACAATCAAACGCGCAGACAATCAGACACGCGGACAATCATCATCACCATGCAATGAGACAAACAGACAATCAAACACGCAGACACACAGACAATCAGACGTGCAGACAATCGGACGCGCACACAATCAGACAATCAGACAATCAGACAGGCGGACAATCAGATCACCAGGCAATTAGACACGCAGACAATCAAACACGTAGACAATCAGACATTCAGACGCGTAGACAATTAGACCCGTAGATAATCAACGCAGACAATCAGACTTGCACACACGCAAGCACCCAGACAATCAGACACGCAGATAATTAAACGCGCAGACAATCAGACACGTAGATAATCAACGCGCAGACAATCAGACACGCAGACACGCATGCATCCAGACAATCAGACACGCAGACATTCAGAAAATCAGACAATCAGAAGCGCAGACAATCATACAATCAGACAAGCAAACGCACAGACAATCAGAAACGCAGACACGCGGACAATGGGACGCGCAGACAATCAGAC